>PVJO010006791.1:0-86859 GCA_004026905.1 Hystrix cristata
ACACCCACATTTTCCGGTGCTGTGCACTCTTTGTGCCCCTAAAACCAGTAGTACTTCTGCAAGCCTTTAGCCCAGATGATTGTGATATGCGGTGATGTCCTCTGGCACAGTGCTGTGGTCTTAGCAGAGTGGTTCTTTAACCAGAATGTTTGGCTGTGGCATTCCGGTCCACGTGTGTTCTGACTGGCTGTTATCTGTGGTTCTGTTGTACATCTTGGTAGCCTACCTAAGCTATAAGAGGGTCCATTTTCTTCTGCGGCTGTTTGCTGAACACTCTTACACTGTGTTAACACCCTAAGATGGACTTTTCCTCTGTGCCTGTATTTTCCTCACCTTCCAGTTCCTGGGGCAAAATACGTGACACCCACAATTTAAAGGAGGAGAGGTTTATTTTGGTTCAGGCTTTGAGTCCATGGTTGTCTGGCTCCAAAGTAGAAACGGCATGGTAGAGAAAAGCTACTCACATCATGGTGGCCAGGAAGCAGAGAGAGAAGAGAGGAGAGAAGGAGGGAGACGCACCCTTCCAGGTCACACACCAGTGGCCTGCCTCTACCAGGCCTCATCTCCTACCAGCACATTCAGCTCCCGAACTCATTAGTGGATGAAGCCACTGATGAGTACAGCACCCCGTGTTCTAATCACCTTCCAAACACGTGAGACTTGTGGGGAACCTTTTCTTTCTTTCTTTTTTTGGTGCTGGGGATCGAACTCAGGCCCTTGTTCTTGGGAGGCAAGCACTCTAACCACTGAGCTAAATCCCCTGCTCTACCTTTTCAGTCTAAACCCTAACAGCCTCCGTGAGTGATTTTATTTGTGCATAGGACCCACAGTGCCATTGAACTTGACGAACTAAGGGCCATAAATCTAGGAGACCCCACAGTGCTCAAGAAGGGAAAACTGGCCAGATAACTTGCTTCAGTTATTCCATTCCTGGCTGCCAACTGTGCTGAAAGGAAAGTCACGGAAGAAGTGACCAAGCACTGAGACACGTCCCTGTTGTCTCCAGACCTTTGCCTTCCTTGTGCTGTGTTCTGCTCTCCCTCCATAATGACTGTGACTCTTGCTATTTCAAGGAAGAGATTTGCTAGCTTCAGAGCATTCAGAATCAATATCGCAGTAAATAAGAAATGTAATGAAAGAAAAACACGCTCCAGCCTGTAGACAAATTTTATCGCTTAAATTCACATGTTATTATTAGAATCAGCTGCAAATACCAGGCTTTCAACTGCCTTTCTACAGGATAAAATACGGGAATGCTTTTTTAATTTGGGGAAAAAATTTGGAGGCCCCACCTATAGGTATTATGATGCTTCCCTGGTTTGGGTGACTAGTACTTATTTTTGAAAGGGGCAAATCTAAATGGAAGAAGCAGCAAAGAGGAATTTCTTAACAAAGGAATTGAAAGGGGAGATGGCTTTCCTTTTTTGAGCACCTCTCATGAATGCACAACTCTGGGTGATATATTTAGTTTAACACTTTGGTATTTTGTACCTCATATATCTTTTCATGTTTCTTTGCCATCTTTTGCTTTCTTTTGTCCTTACTTTGATCTCACTACGGAGTTGCCCTTAAAATGCTTTCCTACGCAATAAAAGCATGTCTTTTAAATCTCCCTTATTCTTCCTGAAGTTTCTTACTGTTCGCTCTTTTTGTTCCAGTCCGCCCTCCCCTTAGGTAGCAAGTGCATTATTTAAGTCTTCAAAGCTGAGAGATGCTCAGGGAATAAAAATATGCATTATGAGCCGATTTCTGTGCCATTTCATCCTGCAATTTTACATGCTTGTTTCGTCATCATGGATGTTCTCCAAGCAAAGAAATTCAGTGTCCTGGCGGCAGGATGTGTCACGAGATACAAGGGACAGTCAACACATGTGGTGAATGTTTAAATTTTTAAAAATCTATTACAGTGAAAGACACATTGTCTCAGAAAACTCACTCTTGCTTCAGAGGTGCTCAGCATCATTCTTGCCACTTTCTGAAGCAGTACTAGAAGTGCTCTTTCAGAGTGTCTTTATGAGGTATGATTAAAAATACAATGAATGCTGCTCCTGAGTGCTCTCTGACGGAAAGGCAGCCTTCTAAAAATGTAACAGTGCGTCGTCATCCACCTTATTCACCGCATCTTGTGCCATCCCGCTTCTGGCTCTTCTCCAAAGTCAAAATGATGATGTAAAGTGAACATTTTGAATCAGTACAGGATATTGAGGGAGCCACAGCAGATCAACTAAAGACCCTTCCAAAAGAGGACTTCCAGAACTGCTTCGGAAAGTAGCAAGGGGGAGTATTTTGAGGGAAATTTGTGGCAATGGGTCTTTTACTGTAATAATGTTTTAAAAATTTAAGCACACATTGTATTTTTCTGTCACATCTGTACATAGTTCTTGTACCGCTTTGGCTCCCTCGGAGTTTGGCGGTATTGTCCACAGGAGTTGGAAACCCAGCATCTTGCCTGCTTTCCCTGCCCTGCGAGGGACCTCCCGCGGGCCTGTGCTCTAGAAAGCATCAACCACTATCAGTGGGACCACTGTTGCCACCATACACCAGCCAACCTCCCTCTGATGGTTCCCACCCTGATCCACATCCTCCCCAGCAGGAACTGGTACTGATGGCAGTAGCTCCAGAGTGGAACGGGATTCATTGTTTTGAGTCCTCTGCATTCACATATGATCCACATGTAACTCTGTGTAGTGGAGCTGATTGTGCACACTTACCAGTGAACAAATGTATGGGTATTTCGAGCCACCCAAAGAACCCACTTCTCAGGATGAGCCCAGGTCAGGCCTCAGCCTGAGCAAGGATGTTGTTTTCACCATATCCCATCTGCAGAAGTCAGAGGCAGGATGTGGGGCCTGGGCTTGGCACAGCCATGACCCTGGGAAAGTCACTGACCCTCTGTATTAGTCTTTTCAGGCTGCTATGACAAAATACCTTAGACTGGGTAACTAATAAATAACAGAAATCCATTGGTCACGGTGCGGGGACCTGGGAAGTCCAAGATCAAGGCACCAGTATATGTGGTGTGCGGTGAAGGCCTAATCCATACAGGGTAGAGAGGACAAACAAGCTTCCCTAGGTTTTCTGTATAAGGTCACTGATCATGTCATGACTTGGAGCCCTCTGGACCTCACCATGTTCCAAAAGCTCCATCTCTGTAGCACCCTATTGGGCTCAGAAGTTCTGCAGGGACACAAACATTTAGACCATACTACACTTTCTGTGCCTCAGTGTCCTCATATCCTGAAAGTGATGGGGGCAGATGGGAGAGTGCAGAGGCGGACAGGAAGTAAAAATGATTAAAGTGTGTACATAGTTGTACCAATTCCCCAAGATGAATGTAAATATTTTATATTTAAAACACACTAATAAAAATTGAAAAAAGTCAGAAAAAATTAAATAGTAAAGTCAGTAATAGGTAAAGTAGTTAAAACAGCCCATGGTATTTAATGAGCACTCAGTAAATGTTAGAACAAAAAGTGGGGAATGTCACAAGTTTGTAAGACAGCCTGGTTAAATTATGAAAGGTGATCTAATCTAGATCTGGAGCATTTCATGAGTAGCTGACATTTTTAGTCAGCTTGGTTAGCAATTTAGGGATATAAATATTTCATTATAGATAGAAACAAGCATAGTATGTGAAATGTTGGAGAAATAGTGACTGTCAGCAGAAAAGGAGTTTTGCGTTGGTGAAGCCATCCTTGCCTGGGGTCTCCTTGCTGAGAAAGTGACCAGACTTCAGCCTTGGGCTCCTCACTTCCATGGACCCCTTTGAAGGCCATCTGAGGGGCTCGTGTGTGTATGTGTACTTTTTTTTAAAATTTAATTAGGATTTTTCTTTTTCATAAAGAGAATTTCCCCAAAGTGTATAAACTCCAGGTCCCACAAAACTCAGATTCATTTCCACAACTTACTATCTCCATTTAACAGAGAAGAAACTCCATTTTATTTGTCCTTTTCCCATCCTTGGGACAAAATACCCAACACCTACAGCTTGAAGGGGAAGAAGTTTATTTGACTCATAGTTTTGGAGGGTTCAGTCAATGGTTTACTGGCTCCATTCACCCCATGGCAGCCAGGAAGCAGAGAGGGAAGCATGGAGCTGGGACAAGCACACACCCTTCCAGGTCACACCCCCAGTGACCACTTCCAACCAGGCTCCACCTCCTAACAGCACACACAGCTATGAATTTATCAATGGATAAATCCACTGATGAGTATAGCACATGTTCCATTCACCTTCCAGAAGCCCAATCTGAACATGTGAGACTTTGGGGGGTGTATTCTAGATTTAAACCGTGGTACCCACATATCATATGACCAGTACATACCTCAGGTTTCTCCCCCAGCCCCATTGTCTTCCAGTTTTAGGGTAATATTTTTAAAAATCTTTTATTGGTCTTTGTATAGCTGCTTTTATACATTTCGTTGGCTGGTTATTTTAGGCATAAAGATCCTTTCAGGCACACCTGGAAGTCTAGGTGTTTTAAGTCTATTTTTTATGTTCTTTCAAAGCTGAATCTCACATATATAAAATATGAAAATCTCAAGAAAAAAGTCTCTGCAGAAATGTAGCATGTCCTCATTAATGTCTGTGCTGAAACTCTGCATTGAAGACCATGTTTTCCTGAGCTGACCGTTGTCAAGTCCTGACCTCCAAGAGCTAGGAAAGCCCATCAAATAACTAGCAGAGACTGACATCCTGGAAACTGTGGGCCATGAACAAGGTAGCAGGGTAGGATCTGCCCTCAGGGATGCTAGAGCGCCCTCTCCCAGTCTGGAGAAGCTTGGGAACAGTCCCGCTGGGAGGAGTCTTACCCAAGTGTCCCCCAGTCTTAGTGACCTATGAGGGTATAAAAAAAAGTCCAAGAACACAGATCTGCCCTGGGAGAAAGAGGCAGGCAGGAAGCCAGGGTGGAGAGTAGACAGCCAATCAGACTGCACTTTGGGGAGAAATTTCTAGTCATCTGGTTACCAGAATTGGGATCAGAACCAAGTGGCCACAGAGTGCGGTGTCAGATCTTCAGAGAGGCCTACAGGTTTAGGTTCTCACACATGTACACACACCACAAATCACCTTTCCTTCCCCATCTCCAAACTTGACCAAGGCCTTTAGACACAGAGGACCTTGTGAAATACCAGAATAGGCCAGTTCACGGAGACAGAGCACACATCAGTGGCTGCCAGGGGCTGGGGAAGAAGAGAAGGGCATCAACTGCTGAGAAAATACGGGGTTTATGCTTCGGGTGGTAGAAAGTCCTGGAAGTAGATAGTGGTGGTGATGGAAGGACATCGTGAACGTACCTAATACCACTTTTTTTTTTTTTAATGGACTTGGGAATTGAACCCAGGCCCTTTACACTGTGCTATACCATAGTCCTTTTCATAATTTTAAGTTTTGAGACAGGGTCTCACTTTGTTGCCAGGCTAGGCCAGAACTTGGAGTCCTGTTGCCTGGGGTTACAGGCACACGCCTCCACACTTGTCTTGAATTGTATACTTTTTAATAGGCCGAACTGTAAATTTTAGTTGCCAGTGAAAATCAACCAGCACTTTTAAGACAGTTTGGGCTTGCATAAAGATCCTCTGGGCTGCCAGTCAGCCCCTCTGGCGTTGGCCACATGCGAGAGCTCAGAGAAGAGCCAGGGAACTAGCATTCCAGCAGTTTTCAGGCCACCTTTACTCTGAGGAATATGGCTTAGAAGCAGGCATTTTTTGTTTTGTTTTTTAATTGGAACATGCCATATGTGCCATTTTCTCGTCCCCAGCTGTCACAACCCGTGCGTTCTAGTGAGCCCAAACTGCAGCAGCTGCTGGCTGGGAGAGGTGTTAGTCACAAGCGTGGCAGCAGGGACATAGGTGCTGATGGTGGCAGAAGTAATGTTGGTAAAATTGTAGGACTAGTGGTATAGGAGATCCCTTTTACCTGCGTTGTGCGTCACTTGAGTCACTTGAGTCACTTGAGTTCAATCATGGTCCAAAAATATTGAATGGAAAATTCCAGAAATAATGCATAAATTGTGCACATTCTGAGTAGTGTGATGAAATCACATGCTGTCCTAGTCTGCTTCCTCTGAGATGTGAATCATTCCTTTGTCCACTGTATCCTTGCTGTACTTATCTGTCTTAGTCACTTTTCCATTGCTGGGACAAAAGCTCCGACTTCAATTTAGAGGAGGGATTCATTTGGCTCCCAGTTTCAGTCCATAGTGGGCTGGCTCCATGGCAGAGGGGTGTGACAGAGGAAAGTTGCTCAACCCATGGCAGCCAGGAAGCAGATAGCTCGGGGAGGAGCCAAGACAGGCGATACGCCCTTCCAGGTCGAGCCCCCAGTGACCCACCTCTAACTGCGGCCCACCTCCTAATAGCACGTTCAGTGGCTTATGGAGAGCCCCCATTGTCCATTTACCTTCCAGAAGCCCAGCTCTGAACGTGCGAGAGTCAGGGGGAACATGATAGATCTAAACCGTACCACCTCCTGTTAGCCACTTAGTAGTGAAAGCGGCTATCTGAGGGACTAGCTATTGCAGTCACCATGGTTGTGTTCAAGGAACCATTATTTTACTGAATAATGGCCCCACAGTGCAAACTTCAATTATAATGTATTGCTCTAATTGTTCTGTTTTGTTCCCAATTATTCTTGTTACTATCTTGTGCCTAACTGATCCATTCAACTTCCTCACAGGTATGTCTGTATAGGAGAACCAGGCATACGGGCTTCAGCGCTTTCATTGGTTTCAGACTGCAGTGGAGTGCTGGATACAGGGAGACTCCTGTATCAGTAACAGGAATCATGGGTGTGAGAGCAGAAGCTGGGGACATTTGGGGTCCTGACTGAAGGATGACCTCATTGTGAGAGATTGCTTCTGGCACATGTGACCACCAGCCAAGTTCCCAATCCTGCAAGTGCCGTGTCAAACTCTCCAAGGTCATCTCTGACGGTCATCACAATCTTTTAGCCAAGACGGGACAAGAAAGGTCCAGGCCATGAGAAAAGCCAAGATGTGAGAGGAACTCTGGGATTTGAATCCTTTGCTCACTTGAAATGAGTCCTGTTCTACACACGCAGGGACAAATTCATGAAGAACCAGGCTCACTCAGCCCAGGTGGCATCAGGCAGGGGGAAACACTAAACCAGAGCTACCCAACTGTGTGGGCCTTGTTAGAAACGCAAGTTTGCAAGACCCCAACTTGCACATCTAATCTCAGACCAACAGGTGATTCTGATGCAGGTTAAGCTTGGAGAAACATTCATATGAGCTGAGATGGATTCTTCCAAGTCTCCATGCTGGAGGAAGTAGCAACATACTCATTCAGCAGATCTCATTATTGAAGTTTGATAGCTCCGTGAGGGGTAAGAGGGAAAATTCCCCGCCGTGGCAGACCAACAGACTTGGTCCAACCCTGAGCTGTTTGACTCTTTCCCACGCCCGCCTTGCCGTGGTGCCGGGTTTCTCGCATTGGCTTGGAAATGGGTGGAGACGAGTCTGCTAGGTCAATCCTTGCTGCTGAGAAGGGCTTGGAGACAAGGGACTGTGCTGACAGTGGATTCTGTAATATCTCTGCAAACACCAGCTCCAGACAGAATTGTGTAATAACGTTTTTACTTAACTGCTCACTGTTTGTACCTTTCTTAGTGCCAGTTTACACTCCTTAAGCCTGGACGACAGGTGTTTCTTTATTGTCAAGGAGCAGAGGTGTCACCCTCGCCCATCCCTCTTGAGCACCGACAGTGTTTACTTCTCGCTCCTGTTACCCATAGTACTGTTTATCATTATCTGAAGAAAGGCGGGATTCCCAAGTGACACTAGGCGGATTTGGTATTGAATTTCATCTAATACCGGAAGGTAAACATTTATCTTTGCAGAAATGAGTTTTGTTTTCTTCCCAGAGTTTGTTGGTAGAGGGAAAAAAAAAAAACAAAACTTTACACAAAATGTTTTCCTTCCTTTTCCTATAATGTGCAAGAATGGTTTCAGCCGTGAGGGGTGATAGAGGATCTCACTTGATGAATGGGACCTTTTTTTGAGGGGGGAGGGTAGGGCATGGGATTAATCACAGGGCCTTTGCTCTGAGCTACCTTGTCAACCCTTTTTTATGTTTATTTTGAGACAGCATCTCGCTCAGTTGCTAAGTCAACCAGGCTGGGCTCAAACTTGCGGTCCTGTCGCCTTTGCTTCCCAGAGTGCTGAGGTTACGGGTGTGTGCCGCCACACCAGCTTCAGATGGGCCATTTGTAACCACTCTCAGGTTGGAGATTTATATGCTTCCTTAAAGAGCCTGGGAGTCTTGCTTTACTTGGGTTATTTGTGTACTCACAGCTTTGATATGAATGAGGCTTTTGCATCCCCCCAGCAAGGTGGATAACTCCCATTTCCTAAATCTCAGCACACTGATGCCCTCAGGCTTCCACATCTGTGTTCTCCCAAGACCAGCTACAGTATTTTTCGGAGTTCTCCCCCAAGCCACCTTGTTCGCCTGTTTCCTTCCACGCAGCCCTTATTCCCAAGGGCCCCACAGCAGTCAGAGGGAACATCGCGTTTTCCTGGCTCCATTGCCTCTTCCCGGCTCTCATTTTCCCTGACGCACTTGGCTTTCTTGAGACTGGATCTCGTGTAGCCATCTGAGCACAGGACCTGTGTCCTTCCCGTCCGTGTCGGTACTCTATAGGCGTTTTTAAAATCCGTGCGCACATTCCCCTTTTGGAAACTCAGCTCTTCATGTTTTGTTCTCCTGTGATGCTGTTCCTGCCTAGTGTTGATTTCTAACCCCTTTTCCCGCTTCTAAATACGTGGGTCCTTGAAGTGTGGTTCAAATTCATCTTCATCCCATCTCCTGGGGCCATCACCCTCTCGTACATCATCATCTCTCATCACTCTGTCCCTGACACCTTTTCTTCTCTGAACCTTTACTTAGCTCCAGCTGTCCACACTTAAATGTCCACTGGCACCTCAGCCTGTCCCCAGATAATCTCATCAACTTCCTCTTTTTCTCTTTTTTAAATTAACGACATCTCTCTAATTGTCTGCACTGCAGCATTGACACTTACGATTTTGCCACCTCGGTGGATCCGGTATTGTGCTTCTGTGTTTTTCTTTGAGTGCATTTATCATGGTGTAGAGGTGCACTTAAACCCTCCACCATGAACACGCACAGCCAGAATAATGGCCCCGTCTGTTGCTCCCTGTATCATTTTCTTGTGTCGCCGTTTTTCTTTGTTCGTTAGCTCAATTTACGTGGTAATGCTGAATATAACAATTTTTGCATATGTCTCATCTCCTTAACTAGACTGTAAGTGTCTTGGGGGAGCACTTGTGTCTGAATTGTTTCTTGTTTAGGCAGGGCTCAGTCTCATGCTTTATGAAGCCCAGAATTCCACTGCGGGGACTGGGATGGAAGCCTGATCAGTGCCATTTGCACTTGACCTCTGCTAGTTGGGTTGTGTCTCCCTCAGCGTCCCCATAACAGCTCCCGGGCTGTCATTTCGGCTGCCTCCCTGAACCCTATACAAGTGAGAATAGTGTCTCCCGTTTTCTGTCTGGGTTAAAGCAGTCCCCAGATTTGAAAACAGTATTGAATCGCAAGGAGGGCAAGCTGTTGTTCACGGCATGTCATAAAATGGACCTGCAATATTAAAAATAATAGACCAATTATTAGAAATAACATTTATTGGGTACATAGTAAGGGCTTTAAATATAGCTCCTCATTTACTCTTAATGGCCAGAAGGCTAGTGCCAAATGATTAAGCATTATCCTTTCATCCCTTTATATTTTAAAAGCTTTTAATATCCATATTTCAGTAGATTTTTTTTAAGATGTAACAAAAATACTTTCTCCAACCTATAAATCTTTACCCTTTTCACATTCCCAAAGCCTCAGTTGCTGCCGCTTGACAGATGAGGAAATCACTGGCTGCTTAGACCTGATACCTAATACAACCAAGAGCTGATGTCTGGTCACTGGGCAGAGCTGCAGTTAGTTCCAGCTTGCCTGGTGTTGAGGGTTGATGGAGCCTGCAGGTCCCCTGGCATGGTGCTGTGCACTCACTATACAAAATATCTCCCCTGAATTTACGGAGATTCCCAGCAGCATAGGCCTACTATAGCAAGTGGGGAAGACTGCCACCAAAGTGTCCCACAGGGCCACTTCCATTGCTTGACCCATTGCTTCCTGTCAGTGGCATACCCTTCCTTCCCCTGCTCACCCATCTAGCACTCACAGGAATAAATGAAAATCCAAGCAAGAATGACCTATCCAACTCCCTAAGTCTGTTTTGTGTTGCTGTAATAAAATACCTAAGGCTGGGTACGTTATAAAGGAGAGGCTTATTTAGGTCACAGTTCTGGAGGCAGGGAAGTTCAAAATCAGGCAGCTGCAAGTGGTGGATAACATAGGCTGGGAACATGTACAATCGTGGTGAATGGGTGTGTGCAGCAGAGCCAGAACACCTGGGGTGACCTTGCTTTGTAACAGCCTACTGCTATGGCAACTAAGCCAGGCTCTTGAGACCCAACTCACTCCAGTGAGACCTAACCCAGCCTCTTAAGAAAGACGTTAATTAACAAGGAGCATGGTACCCCTGTGACCCACCCCAACCCCCCAACGGTGTCAACTCCTAATACTGCCACGTTGAAGAATTATTCCTCAGCAGGAGTTTTGGTAGGGACAGACCACATGCAAACCGTAGCACCAGCCTTCTCGCTGACATTCTTGCTCCAAAAAAACTTCCTTACCTGACAGGAAAACCCAGTAGATGGATTTTAAAAGTTGAAAATTCAATGGGCCACTTCAGGCTCAACTGCTTGGCTGTCCTTCTCACAACATGAGTGGACTCTCCTCAACTTCTCCAGCAGCCCCTCACCAGCTCTGGGGTGATCATAAAGATGATAGCAATACAGGCAAAATACCCTCCATAACTTTTACTGATAATATTCTATGCGTTAAGCGTGTGCTAAGACTGCCATATGCATTTTGAGCTCAGTGGTTCTTAAAGTGGTTCCTCATACAGAGCTGTGGAACCCCCAGGCACATGACAGAAGGGTGAGTACTCATTGCCTAACTTAGACCTCCTGAAAGCTAAACGAAGAGGAAGGACCTGGCAACATTTCCAGTGAATGCTGTTCTGCTTTCCAGTGTGAGAACCACAATTATGGCTTTTATAAACCTATTTTGTCACCTCTGGACTGACTTTCTCAGGCTCCCAGCGCTGCTCTGAAATCTCTGGCCTGGTCCCTCAAACCTCTATGGAGAAAAAGAAAGAAAAGAAAATATTCATTAATATGAGCCATAATTGAGCATTTATGGTATTCAAGGGAATGATTGGGAGCAGTCGCTCTATATGAATTCATGTAATCCTCACAGTAACTCTGAGACCAGTAGTTATTACCATCAACCTTCTTCAGACAAGGAACACCTTGATGGGCTGACTTATCCAGGGTCCCCCAGATAATGTATGATAGCATTTGGATCTGAGTTCAAGGCTGACTCCAGATTCAACATCAGTCGTATGTTGGATCTGCTGGAGCTCAAAGGTTGTGCTCCCACCACCTCCAGGTTCCATTTTCCTCCTTAAGTATGATAACATCTTGCCACGGACATCTGCCTATTAGTCATCTCTGTTACCACAACAACATACTGTGGACTAGGTGGCTTACACAATAGATATTTGTTTTCTCATTGTTCTGGAGACTGGAAGTTTAAGATTAAGCTGTTGCAAGCGTGGTCCCTCTCCTTGGCTCTCACATGGCCACCTTCTTGCTACCCTTTCCCATGGTGATCCCTCTGTACATGAATGCTCAGTGTCTCTTTGTGTGACAGATTTTCCCTTCTTCTAAAGACACTGGTAGGACTGGATTAGGGTTCACTCTAATGGCCTCATTGTAACTCACTTGTCCCTTTAAAGGTCTTATCTCCAAATACACTCACATTCAGATGTTCCAGGGATTAGGGCTTTAACTGATCAGTTTCTTAGGGGGGACACAATTCAGTCCATAACCTCCCTTATCCCTGCCTTTGACTGACAGTAACTTCCATGTCTCCATACGCTTTAGGACTCTCTTACTTCCATTCATCTAAACATGCATGCTCTGCTTTTCTTTGTGTGTTACATGGCTGCCTCATTCCAGCCATGATGCAAAGAGGTCAGCCTCTAGATGTGCTGCAAATGAATGGCTTTGCATTGGCAAAAGCTGCCGTGTTTACCTAGGGAGTGAAGGATCAGCACCATGTCTGGTAATATAGCCTGTATTAGTCAGCTTTCCCATTGCAAGGATGGAATACCCGACACTGGTAACTTAAAGGAGGAGATGGTTATTTGGTTTATGATTTCTGTGGGTTCAGTACATGGCGGGCTGACTCCAAGGCTTGGTAGAAGGTACTAGGCAGAGGACAGCTGCTCAGTCTGTGGCAGCCAGGAATCAGAGAGAGAGGGGAGGCTCTTGGGACAAGAATATGCCATTCCAGGTGACTCTTCTCTTCTAACCAGGCCCACCTCCTAAAAGCACATTTAGTTCCTGGACTTATCAGTGGATGAGTCCATTGATGAGTGTAGATTCTCATGATTGAGTCATCTTTCAGACATGGAGACTTTAGGGGACATTTTAAATCTAAGCAGTAATCCAGCCCTTTTAGCATTATCTCCAGCAAAGCCAGAGATTAAAGTGTTTCTTAACCTTTTGTCTGTGGGTCACCAAGGCTGCTGCTGAACACGAGTGACTGCGAATGTCCAAGGGCAGATTCTTAGTGTACCTATGTAACCTCCTTTTCTGTCAGCCCTTCCTTCTTCCTCCCTCTGTCTGATGATTCTTGTGTACACATAGTATCAACCTTCTCATCTGTGGAGTTAGACACAGTTAGGTTATTTTAGCGTTTCCATTCCTAGGTATGATCTTGAGACAGATTAGCTTCTCTTAAATGTCACCTTATCTACAAAATTGAGTTAATCTCGCTAGTTAATGGAATTAATCTAGCAATCTTCTAAATTAGTGTAAGGATTAAATTAGATCATAGAAATCATGTATTTTCTCACCTGCTTGTTGTAGAAAGGAGGATGTTTGATCCTCAAGATCTTTGCTTCTGCCACCAGTGTATCTTTTCTACTATGAGCAAAGACTTATTTTGCATCTTAAGACAGCAAAGGCCCTATTAACGTTGGGGCTGGTGCATGACCATGAGTCTGGATGGTCCCAGACACATTCTTTCAGAAGCACCTATGTGTACAAGGAAGAGCTCGTTTAGAAATTGATTAACAGGACCCAAGACCCATGGGAGGAAAAGAGTCCTAGCTAAACCAGTAGGAAGGGTGGCAAA
Organism: Hystrix cristata; assembly: GCA_004026905.1. NCBI lineage: Eukaryota > Metazoa > Chordata > Mammalia > Rodentia > Hystricidae > Hystrix > Hystrix cristata. The sequence goes on from PVJO010006791.1 coordinate 13,303, forward strand.
GACAGAAACCTCAAAGGACATCTGTCATCCTGGGGCAGATGGGACATAAAAACCAGGCCTGTTTTCTGTCCAGCTGTATACACTGTACACTGTCAGAACACAGCCATCCTGGATGAGTGATGTCTTCTGACTCCCAGACCACTTGGGTTATCTTTTCTACATGAATTATGGACACGCGGACCTTTTTTGCAATAGCTGAATCTCCTGAGGACCTGTAGCCATCACCATGGGCGAGGGCCACTTTTCAGGTGGTGTGTTTATGGACTTCCTGCCTTTCGTCCTTTGCAGAGGAGCTGAAAGCGCCTTTGGAAGAGTACGTCCACAAACGCTACCCTGGACTGGTGAAGGTGGTGCGCAATCAAAAGCGAGAGGGCCTGATCCGAGCTCGTATCGAGGGCTGGAAGGTGGCCACCGGCCAGGTCACTGGCTTCTTCGATGCCCACGTGGAATTCACCGCTGGCTGGTAGGTCACAGGCTGAAGCTCGGGGACACTCGGGATCTGCAGTGTGGCCAGGAGGAGCTAGAATCTTGGAGATGAGACGTTTTCCCTGCTTCCTTTGGGGCCCCGGAAGAACGGAGAAGGGTTGGTTAGAGAAGAAGCTGAGACCATTGTCTGGGATATAACTGGGTGACAAGAAGACATTTATCTGATGTGTGTTCAGCCCATCATCATCATCATCACCACCATCCTCCTCATGTCACACTGAACATGATGTGGTAATTAGAGCTCAAGCTAATCCTCTGCAAGGGGGCAAGACCATCATATTTTCATTGTTCTGATTTCACAGTTTGCTTGTTCCCTTTCCTACGAGGGATGGCTGACTGTTACTGTAAGTGAGTCTAGTCTAATCCATCTCTGGTCTAATTCTGACCGATGTCCATGGCTCCCATTGCTGGACACAGTGCCCAACACTCACAATTTAAAGGAGGAATGTGGCTCACATTTCCAGTCTATAATCCTTTGGCTGCACGGCAGAAACATCACGGGGGAAGGGCATGGAGGGGCAGAGCTGTTCAGTTCTTGGTGGCCGGAAGCAGAGCAAGGGAACAGTGTCAGAGAAGGCGCGAGGGACCGGGTATTGTACACAAGGCTGCATATCCATGTCCCACATACACACACCCAGGAGCATACTTTACTAACCTGCTAGGCATTTGCTCCTTGATCCAGTGAAGCTCCTATATCCAGATTAACACTCACAGTGGTGTGTGTCCTTCTCTTCATTAAAATGCTTTTGTGGTTCTTTTTTACACCAGTAGGTAAAAGGTTATTAGGTAAAAGGTTATGTGGTGGCAGAGGGTTATGTGGTGGTCATAATCTCCAGTCTCAGTGACCCACACACCATTTCTCTCCTGTCTGCGTGGCATGTCAGCCGGGTTGTCTGTGGCTCCACTTGCGATGTCTTTCATGTCTTGCCATCCAAGGAATACTCCCCTTGGTGACTTATGGAAAAGGACAGTGTCTGAAATTTCCAGTGGCCATTAAAGTCTCTGCTCAGACGTAACTGTCATTTCTGCACACATCCTGTTGGCAAACTGATCCACATGTCCCAGCTTAATGTTGTTGTTTTGTCTTGTTTTGTTTGGTTGTGGTACTGGGGGTTGCAGCCAGGGTCTTTGTGTTGAGTTACATTCTCAGGTTTCTTAAAAAAAAAATTTTTTTTGTGACACGTTCTCACTAAGCCACTAAATTTGCAATCCTCCTGCCTCAGCTTCCCAAAGTACTAGGATTGCAGGATGTGCCACTACAGCTGACTCCAAGCTCTGCATTAATTGGAGGTTGAGGAGGGGAGGGTATTTTCTTCTGTGGAAGCATAAGAGGCCACATGGTAATAGGCAGGACCTCACCAGAGAAGGGAGCAGTTAACTGGGAAGAGTCATAAAGAGTGAGACCAGCTCCTCAGCAGCAGAAACATTATTTAAACCAAGGACTCTACCCCACTCTCAGTAACTGACTTGCGTACTCACGGGCTGAGATGGAAGCTTCCATCTGCGGTACCCAACCAGGCCGGGGGAAGCATGGCCCATTCAAGGAGGCAGTGGAGCTTAGGGGTTAGGTCTGAAACTAGACCATCTAGACACCTGGTTGTCACCAGCTTTCCGTGTGGCCTAGGGCAAGTCCTTTAACTTCCCTAGGCCTCAGTGTCCTCATTGGTAAAGTGGTGATCATACTATGCCCTTCATAGGAGTGTTGGGGGTTACTTTAACCAGCACACATAAGACACTAAAAATGGTACCTGCCTATGGATAAGTGCTTGATAAATAGCAGCTCAGAGATTAGCAAGGGCAGCTGGTGGAGGCCTCATGACTTCAAAGAAGTGGAGGAAATGGTCTTAAGAATGGAGAGAAGGAAAAAACTTTGCTACTGGGGGAAATTAGGGATGGCTTCTAGGGTGAGGTGGCATTTGATCTAAGTCTCCAAAGTGGCCAGACTCTCTGCCAACAGCACGGGCCAATCCCAGAGCAGAGTGGGGTGAGTGAAGAGTTGGAAGGAGAGAAGCTCGGAAGACAGCTAGAAGCTGTGGAGGGTTAGTGCCACTTGGCGTCAGCTGGTGTAGGGTGTGCAGAAGTATTGAAGGCTCTAAATGGCCTAGAGTATATTTTATTGCTCATTTTAAATAGAAGGATGAGATGAGCCAACAGGTAATTCAATAGCTGCAAACGAAAAGGGATCAGTTGTAGACTGAGTGTTCTCATTATTCTTCCAAATAATGCAGAGGAATGGAATTTCACTTGACTCTTCCAAAGCCTGTGCTCTGGTCTAAGCTGCGAGATTAATGCTCTGGCTTCTGAGAGTCTGTCTTTTCCTTCTCAAATATGGGAAATGATCCCTTTCTGTGTCACCTCAGAGATGCACACTGGCGCAGGTGTCTGACCATCTGCTTCCTCCTCAGCCAGCCGGCTACACCTTGAACTTGGAGCCAGATCCCTGACTAAAGCCTGCTGCAGACCTGAGTGGGAGGAGAGGGGGAAGCAGGATTATGCCTGCCTTTGCATTTAATTAGTTCCAGGATTTCTGTTGCTAACCAATTCATTTAGGTCCCTTTTAAGAAATCAATTAAATAATCAATTAAAACAACTGAAATAGTCACACACACAAAGAAGCTAGTAAAACACTTATTCAAACCAAGCCATCCAGGACAGAAATGACCTGTTTTGGGAAAAGGAATTAGAACCAAGCAGAAACACACACACACACACACACACACACACACACACACACACACACACACACTCTAGCAGGCAGTGGCCTGTGGGGGATCTTGTGACACCATATAAAACTGTAGCTCAGTGCAAATCCTACAGTACCAGGACACTCAGTATAAAGGAGAGACTTGGCATTTTCTGGTGCAGGGGACCTTGTGCTCTGAACTCTGTCTCCAGGCTCCCTATGATCATCTGTGGGTCACTGTGTAATTCCAGTGTCAGCACTGGTACACACTTCAAAGCCCACACCTGTAGCCATGTGCTCCAACTTGGGCGGGTCACTTGGCTTGGGGCGGGTCACTTGGCTTGGGAGACCTCGGTTTCCACCTGAGTTTCAGCCTATCCAAAGCCAATCCTTGCAGCTCTGTTACTTCTGTTCATTCCTGGTGGTCTCTCAGGAGAGAGATTTTTATCTTGCCTCCTCTGTGTTGCAGGGCTGAGCCGGTTCTATCCCGCATCCAGGAAAACCGGAAGCGAGTTATCCTCCCCTCCATTGACAACATCAAGCAGGACAACTTCGAGGTGCAACGCTACGAGAACTCAGCCCACGGGTACAGCTGGGAGCTGTGGTGCATGTACATCAGCCCCCCAAAAGACTGGTGGGATGCCGGAGACCCTTCTCTCCCCATCAGGTATGTGGCCAGTGAGCTCTGGTGGCCAGTGAGACCCCAGGTCCAAGGTAGTGAGGAGCCATGGGAAGGGCTAGGAGCTTCTGCCCTGGGCTGGCACAGCAGTGTGCACACAGGAACACTGGGCATCCTGAGATCATAGTTTTCTTACTGGGGGAGAGGACATTGCATTCTATTTCATTTCTCTAGTTAGTGTTCAAGTACAGCTTTTACACAGTGTCTTAGACACTTTATTGTCACTGAGACACAATACCCAACACCTACAGCTTAAAGGAGGAGCTGACATCAGTCTACGTCAGCTGTCTTCCAGGCAGAAACAGCATGGTGGGAGGGTCTGGCGGAGGAAAGCTGCTCACGTCATGGTGGCCAGGAAGCAGAGCGAGAAGGAGCTGTTAGGTGCTGGGGAGGGAGATGCACCCTTCCAGGCCACACCCCAGTGACCACATCTTCAACCAAACCCCAGCTCCTAACAGCAAGTCAGCTATAGTCACCTTCCACCAGGCTCACCTCTGAGTACATGAGGCTTTGGGGGCAAATCCCAGATCAAAACCACAACACACAGTCATTCTGAAAGTTTTATGTTGGTAGCAATGCTCGTACTTTTTTATTCCTGGTCAACTCTTCATCCCTCGGGATGCAGTCATCCCCTCCCCTTATACCCAGCTCCTCTTTTTGTGGTTTCAGTTACCCTGAGGCACCCACAGTCCAAAAATATTAATTAGTAAATTCTAGAGATAGACAATTCATAAGTTTTAAATAACTTAGTATGCTATCATTTCTGATTGCTGTTTTATTATTTTTAGCATTAATCTCTCATGTGCCTAATCTATACATTAAACTTTTTTATTTTACCTTGTTAGTACATTGAAATCTGTCATGTGTATGTATAGGAAACAATATATATATAAGATTAGGTACTCTCCAGGGTTTCAGCCCTCCAGTGGGCTATTGGAACCTACCCCACCCCCAGATTAGTGGGGACCGCTGTGTTGAACACTTGGAACCTTGGATAATGTCGATGTTTGATATCACCAAGAAGCTGGGCTCTGATGCAGTGAGGAGCCAGGCCCTCACTCCAGGGTCCTTGGCTCTTTGTGCTCTTGGTGAAAGATTTCAGTCAAGATACACAGGTGGCTGTGCGGAGGTGTGGATAGGATTTGTTGTAAAGTAGATATACAGAGAGTTACACTTTCAAGTGAGAAGGTGGATCATGTTGGAAAGACATCTGCACTGAGTGCAGGTTTGGATGGTTCTTATGCACACAAAAGCTACCCTGGGCGTTCCAGGAACTATGTTGATTATGATGCTGTTCAACATTTTTCTTTTCTTTGGACTACTGCTGTCTCAAAAATGTCTTCCTTGATCCTTTCAGGTGCCCAGTGTTCCCCCAGGGTCCTTAATCATATAAGAATCTAAAATAGGTCTCAGCCCAAGAAGGGAGGGTCTTTAAAGAATGCTGCCTTCTATGATAGGTGGGGTGTAGTCCATGGCACCCAGAAACTCTGTGTGCTTTGTTGGTCCTGGACAAACTGAAAGCTGAAAGGGAATAATGCCATTATAGGTGAATTTGCACACCAGGGAAAGTCTTTGAGTCCTTCCTCTGCTGGAACCCTCTTGGTGCTCTGTTCCCCACCTGTCACATTCAGGAGGTGCTGCACTGCCGTCTTGGCTGTCTGCAAGGTGGGTACTGGAAGGCCCACTGACCTTCAGATCTTACAGGGATGAAATCCAAATGATGGATTTACAGACATGATACTTTGTCCCAAATGTCCTCCCTGACACACAGAAAGAGGCTGACCTCCAGCCGTGACAGAGCAGGGAATGAAAGTTTTAGCACCAGGGAGAAAGGATTGGTTTGGGTTGCCTGGCCAACATCCATAATGGCTGTCTCTGAGTATGTTAAGCACTGAGTGAAATGTGGTCTTCTATTTCATGTGTCGTGGTGCTATTAACAGATGATTAATATGCACTTCAAAAAGACTCGAGAAAATAGTTGTGATCATGAGTCATTAATACTACATGCATCTCTAATGTACAAAACAATCAGATACCAATGATCTCCTTTTAATGTATCTTAACTTATCAAATGCCTGATTTGTTAATAGTTGATGAGGATATTTATTTGCAGGGAAGAAATATTAGGGTCCTTCTGATATTATTAAGCAGTTATAATATGGTTTCGTAATCATTTGCTCGTGGTTTTTCCTTCTACCCATGGTGCCATAATTTTAATTGTTACTATTTTACTCTAGTAAAGAATGAGATGGAGAGAACATTTTATAATCCAAGTAGTATTATGTTAGATACATCTTTGGATACTAGATTTCCCAGTAGGCAACATAACAACATAATACAGGGACATTTCACATTAAGGGAATTTATATTCTTTGTTGTAGTTCTTTTTTTTTTCTTTGTTGTAGTTCTTTTCCTGTTTCTTCATATACACACACACATACACACACACATATATATTTTTTTTTCTCCCACCTGGTGCGTAGCTATTTTCTAAGGTTTTCTGTTTGTCCTTCACCCGCATTTGTCTGCACCAGAGTTTGAGATGTTAGCACATTTAGGTGCCATTAAAGAGGGTCAGAACCAAGCATGAGGGTTGGAGTTGGGGGCATTGTAAAACACAGGTCCCACCCAAGGGGCCACTGTCACCAGCCCAACATGGTGGCTTTGAGGTCACCAACATGGTCAGGTCCTCAGACTTTTAAGAGAAGCCATAAATCTAGAACTTTTTGAAATTCCCTGACTTCTAAATGTTGGCAGAATAGGTCCCTGTTCTCCATGACTACGAGGAACAGCCGCGTACCTTGAGACTGAATTTGGCTGCCCAGGAGCCTGGAAGTCGGTCTTGCTGTGCCCTTGCTCCCGTGGAGACTCTGACCTTTGTGGCAGCCTTGGCCCATCCCTCTCTCCCTGGGAGTCGTGGGTGCCTGTGATGTGCGGTACTATTGTGGGGCTGGGGGATTTGGGGAAAGCATCACTCAGTGCCACAGGAGCAGGGTGGCCAGGCTTCCTGAAGCTGTAGAAATTGCCCTCTTGCCTTTTCCACATGTCCACAGCCCCCTGCTGGGTTCTTACCTGGAAGAGTCCGGGTAGCACTGGCCCAGCTGGGGGCTCTGTATAGAGAAGTTGCCCAAATCTGATTCTTAAGCCTTGATTATTCTCCAGAGTGACGTCATTTCAATAATCCACCATTAGATCAGTGCATTTTGAACCTTTTTTTCAGTCAAAGATCTCTTTGAAAATTTGATGAAAGCCGTAGTTCATACTCCCCTGAGCCTGGGTAAGGGGTAGAACTTTGCATATATTTCATGAGTTTGTAGCAGGCACGAATCTAGTCTCCCAAAGAGCTTACATCAGCAGCCTTTGCTCCTTGCTTCTCCTTGGCCTTGCTCACTGCAGAGCCTGGCTCTATTGCCCACTAGTCTGTGTGCTTTCTAAAGCCAGGCTGTGGCCATTCGTGTCACAGCTGTGTCCCCAGTGCCTAATGAGCAGCTGGCACTCTGTGGGCTTGCTAGCAGTATTTATTGAAAAAACGGATGGATGAGTGGCTTCCAGGGCCCAGAAGAGAGGTCAGGGTTTGCGAATAATTAGAGAGAGAAGGAGATAGCCCAGAGGTACATTAGAGAATGAGAAAGAAACAGCGATATTTCTGCAATGAAGGGAGCCTTCAGAGAGGAGACTCAAAAGGAATGACTGATCAGAGAGGTAGGACTGGGGTCAAAAAGGAAAGGCAGTGAGTCATAGAGATGGAACAGGAAGGCTGAAAGCATCCTTTGGCTTAAGCAGTTAACTCCTGAAATCATTTTAAGGGAGTGTTTTCCTGTGGAACCAGATGACTGTAGGTGGAAGAATGAATGAAGTAGGAAGAAGTGGGGAGAGTGAATGCAGATTCTGTGGCTGAGATGTTCGAGGGAGAGTTGGAGGAGGAGCGGGGCAGAAACTGGGCAGGACAGTGCAAGACCAAGCAACGGGTGCTGTGTGAGGGTGGAGACACCGAGCACGTGCCTGCATCCACTGGACAGGTAGAGCTCATGCGATGTAGAAGTCCCAGGTCACTTCACGATGGGGCTGTGACTTGAGATGTGCGTTGCCACATGACCTCCTTGTGCAGTCTCACATCGGGTCCTTACACAAACCTGGACGGTGTCAGTCGACGCTCCACGTGGCCTTTCCATGCAGTAAAGGGGGATGTCTGAGGCTGCTGCAGGCAACATGGAATACTGCTTTGCAGTGAGCTTTTTAATGAGGACAGTAACAATTATAGTATAGTAAATACATAAATCAGGAACATCGTCGTTTATCATCAAGTATTATATACCGTGCATAATTATACGTGCTGTACTTTTATATCCTGGTGCAGCAGGTTTATCCTCCCAGGCGCTGGGAATTTTTCAGCGCCCCTATAATCTTTCAGGACTGCTGTTGTCTGTGCAGTCCCTCTCTGTTCTGCAGCATGTGACTGCATTTTTAAAACCCCTCTGGCTTTTGTTTCCTTCGGTTCCATTTAACTTGTTCAGTGAGGTGAGTCCTTCTCTTGTCCCTGGATACAAACCGTAGCAAATCCTAAGATGTTTCCTATCACTTTTGGTTGAAAAAAGCCCTGGAGTCATTTTAAGTCCTAAACAGGGCTCAATTCCATCATTAAAGTTATCTGGGATATGCAGGAATGAACTTAATTCAAAGTCAAACCTCCTTCTGCCTCCCTGCTGTGGTCAGCTCCTGGTTGACCGTGCACAGTGAGAAAGATGCCGTCACCCTTCTTCTTTCTCCCTCCTTCATCTTTTCCCTGTAGGATCAATGTCCAAACCCACCAGGGTCCAACAAGGGGAGGAAAGAAGAAAAAGGGGGATGGAATAATCCTAGATGAATGATGCAGGCTGATGATGGCTTTGTGCGGAGTCAGCAATGGCTAAGGCTGGTTTCCTGGGGTGATTAGATGGTTCTTCTGGTTTCTGAATGTGGGTTCAGCAATCTGAAGGTGCAAGCCACTTGGTGGACTCCATGGAGGCAGGGACTCCAGCCAGCTGGCCTCTCCCTGCTCTCTGGGCTTCTGCCTTCATGTCCAGCCCGTGTCTGCCTACTGCTGGGGGGCTGTGTGCCCTGGGAACTACTGTCGAGGGCATCCTTTTGTGGTTTGGTTTGCTTTGGTTTGGTTTGTGATTTTGTTTCACCGCCTGAACCATTAATGAGTGTTTAACTCAGTGGCTTTAAGGACATTCAGTGTTGTGCAGCTATCGCCACTGTCCACTTCTGAATTTTTTCATCACCCTAAACGGAGACCCCCAAAGCCAATCAGCTCCCATTCCCTATTCTCCTTCCCCCCCACCCCCCGGTCTCTGCTGGCTGAACTTATCCTATAAGTGGAATCAGGTAGTATGTGGCTTTCTGAGTCCGGCTTCTTTGGTGAAGATAAACTTAATGAGGTTCATGCATGTATACTCCTTCCCTGGGAGTGAAGTATCCTTTTTAAAGTGGGCCAGGCCCATATCCCTTCTGGGGTTCCATATCTGGTTTCCTTTGTCCCTCAGGGGACCCAGGAGCTGACTGCCCCACACAGGCCTCCCCCAGGCCCACAGGACGATTCCTCTTCCCTAAGCGTGAGTCACATGCAGGGGACGCCAGGCTTGGGGTTAGGTGTTAGGAGCCCTCACCCTGTCACTGGGGAGGGGATGCGGGTTTGGGGTTAGATCTTAGCAGCCCTCCCCGTCCCTTTTGCTTTAGGGGACCCCTCCTGACACTTTCTTCTCCCAAACTCCACCTGCTCATCCTCACTAGTGAACTAATCATTTCTAGCTGTCTGTTGAACTTTTTGTGTAATCTCCTTGAGTATAACATCTGTTACCTGAATACCTTCAGCCTGAGTCAGGCAGGAGGGGCCTGTTTTAACACAGTGCAGCAGTCCCTCTGTATCCATTTATCTCACCTCTGTGGATTCAACCAACCTCAGATCAGATCGAAAATTAAGAAAAAGAATTACAGCTGTGTGGAACCCGTACAGACTGTTTGCGTGTTGTTATTCCCTAAACAATGCAGTGTAACTACGATCGACAGCATTTACATTGTATTAGGTATTACAAGCCATCTAGAGATGATTTAAAGTACACAGGAGGATGTGTGTAGTTATATGCAAATATCATGCCAATTTATAAGAGACATGAGCATCTGCAGATTTCAGTAGCAGCAGAGGGTCCTGGGACCAACCTCCCTCAGATACCAAGGGACAAGTCTGCCTCCATTTTAGGGCATGGAATGAGCAAAGACTGAGGTTGGAAGACAGAGGGAGAAAAGAGGGTGATTAAGATAGACCCTAAAGAGGGAGGAGGAGGGTTGGGGTGAAGGACCTGAGTCCTGGTTTGATGTTGAATAGCAGAAGAAGAGATTATGCTCTGCAACTCACATTTTCCTTGTGAATACAGAGGTGAAATCATTTGCTGAGAATTCATTAATGGTTAACACCTGGCATCCTAGTACACTGGGAGGCTGAGGCAGAAGGATCACAAGTCTGAACTCAGCCTGGGTGACATAGTGACTTAATGAGATCCTGTCTCAATAAAAATTGAGAAAGGGCTGGGCATGTAGCTCAGTGGGAAGGCCCTGAGTTCAATGCCCAGTACCAGAAAAATAAGTAACCAAGATAAAAATGAAGGATATCAGATATTCAGCCTAAACATATCTAGTACGGTGCACCCTGGACTCATGAAAACCTGGCTTGGCTCAGCAGCCCGTAGCTCACAGCTTGAAAACTGCTAATCTATAGCTTTCTTTCCAGTTGTGAAAATTCTCCCACAAGAGGACAGAGTCTACGGTGTTATGGATGGGACATTTCACAGCACATTGCTTTCAGGGCACTATGCTGAGTCAGGCATCTCCTATGAGATGACAGGGGGGCCTCCCTTCTCTGTGTTAGGTGGCCTGTAATTAGTGACATTACTCATTAATAACTCATTCAAGATGTTGATTAACAATTAGCAATCCCTAATCTAACATATAATTTGATAATAAATTATAAGGCGCAGGAGCCGTTAGAGCCTGTTGGAGGCATTTAGCTGAAAGGGCGGACGTGGATATACATAGTTGCTGGAATTTCAGGTGCTGTGCACAGACCTATATAAAGGGATGAGGTTATCTTTTTTTTTTTTTCCTCCCTAGAGGAATGTAGCTGGCTTACACAAGAGGAAAGCATTAAGTGAAAAGTCAGGGTGTTTTATACTTTAAAATAGAGATGTCTTCTTCATGCATCAGCAAATATATTTTAGGTACCAACTGTTTGCTCAGCTTTGTGGCCGACACTTCTAGGGTGACAGTATTTGCCAATGACATGATTCTCCTGTCTTGAAGGAGTTCACAGGTTAGTTGGAGACACAGACCCAAATGCATGTGATAGCCCTTTCGTGCAAGTAATTGGGGGTTCTTGGGGGAATGGGGGGCAGTTTTCTGAGTGCAGTAAATGTAAAGGCTCATAAAAACCATCACAGACATTGGAATTTCCTATGTGCCAAACTTCTCTTCGATTTTACGCAATACAATTTCATTTATTCCTCATACCAGCCCTGTAAGTATTGTTATTTTTGGTAAGTATTATTATCCACTTTTTGCAAACAGAGCTGCTGAACCACATTGCCTAAGGTTACTGATATGATACAGGGTACATATGGGATTCAGGTCTAGATAAACCAGACTCTGTGCTCATATCTGCTATGCTGTCTTTTCTGGAAAAGATGAGACCAGCTGGACCTTTCAGTGTGGAGGACGTTCGAGTACAACAGTTACCCCAATCTGTGGTTTACTATGTGTACTTTCAGTTATCCATGCCCAGCCACAGTCAAAAATATTGAATGGAATATTCCAGAAATAATCCAAAAGCTTTATATTGTGTGCCATTCTGAATAGTGATTCTGCCTCATCCTGCCTGAGATGTGAACCATTCCTTTGGCTACCGTATCCACACCATATACACTACCCACCCCTTAGTCACCTAGTAGAATAAATCTTTCATGCATGAAATTGTAAAGAAGGTTAAAGACGTGTCTGCTTGTTTCATTGTCGCGCCTCAAACTGCAAAATTTAGAGCCATGGTGCATGACGATTGCCTAGTTAAGGTGGAATTAAATGTTAGTGATCAGGACTGTCCACGGTTTCAGGACCCCCTTGGGGTCTTGGAATGTATCATCTGGGATAAGTGACGCTGCTGTCTATGGGAGATAACACAGTTAGGAAAGGAGTCTGTTTGTTGTCTGAAGACCATTCACAGGTTCGATGATTCACTGGGAGGACTCACAAAATTCACAAAGCTGCTATGCTCATGACTGCTGTTTCTGCCAGTGAAAGGATACAGATTAAAGTCATCGGGGGTGCACAGGATGGAGGCCAGGAGAAGCCAGGCGTTCCTGTCTGGTTGTCCTCTCCTGGTACAGCCAGAGGGACAGACTTACTTCGCCCAGCGCAGTGTGTCCCAGCATGTGTGAAGTGGTGTTGATGGGAATGCTCACCTGGGCTTCTGTGTGCGAGGCGCCAACTGCTGCTTGGCCGCATTCCCTGGAGAGCGTGCCTGGGTAACCGTGGAGTTAAACGACGGAGCCCACCCAGCTCTCGCAGATGCGTAGATGTCCTGGACGTCGCAAGGGCCTCGTGGTGTCTGTCTCCCAGCAGCTTGCCAGAGGCCGGTTCTTCCTTTGGAATGTGCAGGGTCTGGCTGCCTCATGCCCAGCAGATCAACCCTTTCCGGTGCAGTGAGACTGCATGTTTGGGGTCTTAGGAGGTGAATGAAGGTGTGAATTGTTCCTTGAGAAGTAGGAGAGAGATAGAAGACCAGGTAGCTCAGGACAGGAGGTGCACTTTAGGGAGGGTCTTGAAAACAGATCAGGAAGCCCAGCCTCAGCCCACTCGTCCAGTGAGACGGATGAAAGATAAGAACAGAGCTAACTGAGAGAGACAGAAAGTGGAATAGCTGTTGCCTATTACTGCTTTCTGGGGAGGAAGTTGAGGAGAGAAGTAACAGTTAATGAGCATGGTGCTTGGCGGGTAGCAGAGAAAATGTTCTAAAATAGGTGTAGGGGATGGTTATACTACTCTGTGAATATACCGAAACGCATTAACTTGGACACTTTAAGTGAGTTAATTGTGTGGTGTGTGGATTCTGTCTCAGGAGCCATTGAGCAGTTTTGCAGCAGGATGAAGATGGAGGGCACTAATTCCCGGTCTGGAATACTCGGGGGTGCTGATCCCAGGCTTGAGTCTCAGGTCAAATTCCAGACAGTAAAGTTTGCCAGGGCAGAGAACCAGGAGGGATTCAGAAACTAAAGAGTACTATTCAGCCTTCAAAAAGGAGAACCCCTGTCACTTGCAATGATGTGGGTGAATCTGAAGAACTTTGTGCTAAGTGGAGTACGTCAGGCACAGAAAGATAAATACCAAGTGATCTCACGTGTGCATGAAGAACTAATAAAATTGAACTTGTAGCAGTAGCAATTAGAGGTAGGGGAGACTGAGAGTTGATCAGTTGATGATCAAAGGGTGCAGGACTGGGTTTTGAGGTCTATTCCATAGAAGGGCAACTATAGCAAGTTGTAATTTCTGTGTGTATTGCGTATGTATATGTACATGTATGGTATACTGGGGATTAACCCCAGGACATTCATACTGAACTGTAGCCCCAGCCCCTTTAAATTTTTTTTTTTTATTTTGAGAATGTTTTTATTAAGTCTGTTAAGTTTCACAGGTTGAGCTAAAAAATTCTCCTGCCTTAGCCACCCAGAGTGCTGGGATTGCATACATGTGCCACCACACTTGGCTGATATTATATATTTAAAAAATAATTGAGTATTTTTAAATATCTCACCCTAAGAAATGACAGATAAGTGAGGTGGTGAGGTGAAATATGTCAGTTAGCCTAATTTAATCATGCTGCATTGTATGCATGTATCAAAACAGCAAAAACATATTCCATGCTTGTCTACCATTATGACTGTTAATCAAGAAAAATAGCGATAATAATGTTTTTGAAATAAACGTATGAAGTATTGCCTATTGAAATGAAAGAGAGAAAGAAAGACCAAAAGAAAGAATTAGAATAGAATAGCATAGCATAGCACGGCACAGCATAGAATATATCATTGGGAGAAGTTGAGCACCACACAGAACCAAACCACCAGGGCCTGGTGGCACCCCTGGGCTTTGCATGTGACACCGGCCAGCTGCAGTGGATGACAGGTAAGGGCAGGTGGAAGATGACTATGACGAATACTTTTGCTTGGAGATAGGAAAGGAGAGTTGGTCCAGTGACCCAGCTCAGGAGCCCAGGGAGTCCTGTGACACTAGGAAGAGAAGAATCCTGGTAAAGGATTTGGACATTCTCCACCTTCTCTTCCTGCCCAGCGAGTCTCCCGGTGACACGGGAATGACCTGCCAGGGATTTTGTCACCCAGAGTCTGTGTCATTGGGCAAGGCATTCACCCACAGTGTCAAGAGATGAGATTTTCATTTTCTTACCCGTAAAACCTACCCTGCATTTAGAGGTGTATTGTTCCAGTAGTAGAAAATTTGCATAAAAGACATTTGGTCCCTTGGATGAAAAACACTAATTACAAACTCCCTGAAGTTATGGCAGGAGGTATTGAAGGTAATCAAATGTCTCAGTTAATAGAGTTCCACTACAGAAGCAAGACCACGGGGCAATTTACAGTCAGCAATTAAAACACCTCCACACAGCTCTGCTTTCTCAGGGACAGGCATGGAGGTGGCGGGATGACGGAGCGCGCTGGCGCAGGCAGGACATTCGCGTCATACTGGAAGAAGTATTACTGTGAGATGCAGCTGGGGAGCCACTGTGGGCTTGCAGTGCTGTGTTCATTCTGCACAAACCTGTTTTAGGCAGACTAGAGGAAAACCCTCCTTGTGTTTCTCCCCGCCCCACATTTATCCATTTTTACACGTTTTGAACCCAAAATGTGAACTGAGTGAGTGAAAAGGAGAAGCAAAGAGTGTTAGTTCATCTTGTCTAGTGGAAGACACAGCCATTCCTCAGTACGGGTAGAGCGCTTGCCTGGCCCTGGGTTCCATCCTCAGCGTCAAGAAAAGAAAAAATAGTTACTTGCCGAGATAGGTGGCTGGGAAGGACACCTAGGAGAGACTCAGTTGCTCAGCAGCTTTGCTACTTCTTAGGACAGAAGCAGGTCGGGCTGGCCAGGTGATGCAGGACGTCCTTCCCCAGCTGCCTGCTGGTGCTCGTGGGGCCCAGAGAATACACAAGCCCCAGCTGGGCCAAGTGCTTCTAGAGGACTCCGGACATCGACACACCAGGCAATAGAAGCAACTGTGCCTGCTTCTGGGAATCAGATCTCTAGGCCAGGTTTGACCGCTGCCTTTGACCCCAGCTTGCATCTCCATAAAAGGAAAGATGCTGTGTGTGCCACAAACCACTTCTAGGAGATTCTTCAGATTCTTTCTCTTCCTCCTCTTTTTCTTCTCCTTCCCCTTCCTCTTACTCTTCCCCTCCTCTTCTTCTTTTCTTCTTCCTCCTCCTTCTCTTCTCCCTCCTCCTCTACCCCTTCTCTTCTGCCTCCTCCTCCTTCCTCATCTCTTCTCTTCCTCCTCCTCTTCCCTTTCTCCTCTTCTTCTCCCACTTCTTTCTTCTCCAACTTAAGATCCTCCTGCCTCAGCCTCCCAGAGTGCTGGGATTACATACATGCACCACCACACTTGTTTATGACTGCTCGTACTCTGCATCTATAAATGACCCCAAAGAGGGTAATGTGGTAATTTCCCCTTGAATTACAAATTCACCTTCCATGATCTCAGTTACACATGGCCTGTTGGAGTCTAAAAATATTAATATGAGTCTTGATTTTTTTTTGAGAGACAGATCACTTTCACTTAACTTTTGTGACAGTGTATTAGTACAGTTAATTGGATTTATTTATTGTTAATCTGCTACTGTGCCTAATTTAAAAATTAAGCCTTATCATAGGTATGTATATATAGGGAAAAGAAATATATATATATATTTATACATTCACTGTATGTATAAAAGGTTTGTTGTTATCTACTTTTCCAGGAATCCTCTAAGAGCCTTAAAACACATCCCCCTCCATTAAGGGGTATGATAGTAATAGAATTGTCTTGTGGAGCTGTTGGGAGGGTTAAATGAGCTACTACATGTAAAAGGCCTAAAATAGTCCATGGTGCATAGTAAGTGCCCTCTAAGTACAGCTGCTGTGATGATGGCGATGATTACTCTTCTGTATTCTACAGTGGCAGGGCTGGCTAATTATTTTTTTGTCTCACCTGGTCCAGTTCATGCAACCACATGGTTATGAAAGATACTTATCTAAGCACGGGGTTATCCCTGACCTAGAATCCTACACTTAAAGCAGAACCCTGGGTGCTAACCAAGGAGGGGAACCTGGCAGTGGAACCCAGTGTTCTACTTTGAGACAGGGTCTCCCTAAGTTGCTAAGTTGCCAAGTCGCCCAGAGTGGGCTTGAACTTTTGATCTTCCTGCTTCAGCCTCGCAGAGCGCTGGGTAAGAGAGACATCTTTAAACCCGAGGGATGTGTGCAGGAGAATAAGGAACCCACCTTCCCAAGCCCGTCTCTTTAGGCAGCTGTTCACTGGAAAATGGAAGCGTAGTTACACAAGGGTGAATATGCTTCTGTGGGGGTGAAATAAATGGTATATCTTAGCATCGTCTTGGTCCCTTCAGCACAAACCTGGGTAGATCAGTATTTCTCTTTTTCCACGACACACTGATATTACTCTTAGATTCCCTTCTTTTGGAAGCAGAATTCACAGGCAGTGCCCTAGACCTACAGCAACATTTGTAACCAGAACTCTGCAGGAGATGCCCAGGAGACCTGCCTCCGCCACCAGCATGGTCTGTGACAGCCAATGGATCGTAGCAAGTAGATTAACCCAGATAACGCTGGAAAGGCTTTCTCCCGCCCTGGAAAGGGGCTTCAAAGTTGGGGGCTGCTGTAGTGCAGACAAGTTTTTGTTGGAATAGAAAGATTTTTTTTAAAAGGAAGACACTTTACCCTTGAGTTAAATACCCAGTTTCTGAGTTACTGGCAGACATAAATACAGGCCCAGAAGTAGCATTAATTCTGTCAAGTTGACCTGGCAGGGGGAAGAACACTTGGCCTCAGATTCTCTTGGTTGGACCTGAAGGCTTACAGCTGTGGGAGGCGGGGAGGGTAGGCGAGCTCCTACCCTTTTCTTGAAATGTTTTTGGTTTTGTTTTTTGGCAGTGCCGGGAATTGAACCCAGGGCCTTGCACATGCTAAGTATTCTCTGCACCACCAAGCTGTGTTCACAGCGTGTTTTGACATCTTTAGTTCCCCTTCGCAGTTGATTCCAGAATGTGCCATCTTCCGGGCCTTCCCGTATTCCTTCCTTCTCCTGCCCCTCCTCCCCATTCCTGTCCCTCTGCTCCACCCTTAGAGCCCAAAAGGTAACTCTGGAAGACTCTCAGGTGAAGGTTAGCAGGAAATAGCCTTTCTTCGTTTCTCCCCACTGTCTCAAATGGGATTTTTACAGCGCAGTGCAGAGCTCTCGTCTCCTGGCCCACCTGGTCCTCGGTGAATTACTAGTTTTTACTGATGCTGAGGGGATCCTGTGGAGATGACGAACATACAGTTTGTAACATGCAGCTGTTGCTGGTTGCACTTTCATGGCCAACTCCATGTCCTGAATTGATTCAAAACATTTACCCCTCGTGGTCATCTTGACTTTGGGGAAGAGCCAGAAGCCACACAGTGCCAGAACCAGTGAGTAAGGTGATTGGGGACACACTGTCATGTTTTTATGAGCTGCTTTCCATTGGATGGCATTTTGGCAGTAGCTTTCACCATATTTTTTCTAATCACACCTTGTAAAGACATTTGTGAAAGAGGACTTCCAGAACTGCTTCAGAAAGAGGCAAGAACGACGGGACAAGTGTGGTAGAAGTGAGAGGGAGTATCTTGAGGAGGGTTAATGGCAGTGTGTCTTTTGTTGTATTCATGTTTTTAAATTTATACTTTCACTTTATTTTCAGTCAGCCTTTGTGTTCTCAAATCCAGACAGCTTCTTCCTTGTACCCACTTCTCTGGCAGTACTCACTCAAGTTGTCGTCTTCCACGACTGGTTAGTTCACATCAGGCCTGACCAGTTGCACGTTTGTTATACGTGAGGCTGGATTTGGAGCCAGGCTCCTATCCGTTTTGTCTGTCCTTTATAGAAATACAGAAACACATGACTATTTTCATTTCCTTTAGGTTGGAGAGAAAGCGAATAGAATTTTCTTTTAGAGCTTGAAAAATTAGTTAGAAATGCTCATAGCAGAGCTTGCAGTTCCTTCTCTGCCACATAAAGAACTTTTAAGAGTCCAACATGCACAAATGACCACTGGCTGTCAGCCCACTGGCCACGGGGCCATTTTTTATCCTGTTGGCCCAGCCCAGTTTTTTAAGGCTATAGGAGTTGGACCCGAGGATTCCCAAAATAGGGAAAGGAGGCTGACACTTTATAGTATCTATTTGGAATTTCAGGTCAGAGTCCTCATTCTTTTTGCTGTCAATGTGAATCTAAAAATAACTTCCACCACCAGGCACAGAGGCATTTGGGGGCAATCGACTTCATTTTCTCCTGAAAGTCTAGGCTCCCGTGTCATTAAATCATTCCAGTGGTGCATCCTCCAAGCAGCAGAGAGGTTGTGACAGGCTCGTTTAGCTGTTACAGGCAACATAACTACGGGTTGTGTTTGGTACAGCAGTGCCCTCGAAGCCCGTTGAGAGTGGGCAGCACCTGAGACTTGGCAAAGCTCCACCACCTGGAGCCCCTTTATGGATTTGGTTGGATGCCCAAGTCTGTGTTTCGGAGTTTAACTTCTGTGCACGAGGTTCAGTGGAGCCCTCAGTGCCTAAGAAGTTCACTTAAAGGAAAAAGGAAAGAAATGTTCCTTGATTGTCTTTTATGAACTGAATTTCACGCTGTGGTTTATGTGATGGCAGCAGGAGGTTTTGGCTTGCAGGGTGAGCAGTGGCTGTAAGCAAATCTGAAGTTCCATTACACGGAGAGACTCCAAGACAGTTTCCACTTTAGAAGTCAGCTTCCTCTGCCATCTGAATGTGACTTCGTCCGGGTGGTGAGTTTAAGCCACCCCTTTGGAAATGCCCAGCCCTGTTCTGGAAAGAAAGAATGCGCCATCTCTGGGATTTCTCAGTTCTTCACCCTGACTTTTCCCAGATTCTCTAGGACGGCTTCTGGGTGTGTGGGGACAGGTTGGATGCTTTCCACCTCGTGATCCAGAGGAAGCTTCGGGGCTTTGTGTGTAGTGTCCTTCTCTTTGGCCAGCGCCCCAGGCCTGTCTGGCCACTCCTTGCCCTGCTGGGATTCCTGGCAGATGTCTAACTTGTGGCCTGACCTCAGTATGGTCAGGGCCTCCTGATGTGGTTCCCCATCTTGCTGGCTACAGATCTCTGCCAGCCTCAGCTTCCCCTCGGGGAGAGAGCCCTCAGCTCCTCCTCTTGCCCCCAGCTCAGCTTCCACCTTCCCTCCCCAGGGACCTGAGCAGAAAGGCTCACATGGCCAGCTTGGGCTATCTGGGTCCTTTCTGGGAGGGTGGCCCAGATGGTGACTATGAGACCCTCTGTGGGACAGGTCCCTTCCGCAGCCCCCATGGAAAATGGGAGCAGATGCCCCCTCCACCATCTTTCCTCTGTACTAGAATGTTCTCTCCTGTCTGTGTCCAGGCTTGTCGCCTGTTACTACTTGCCTCACCCTCTTGCTTCTCACAGGACCTTAGGTCAAAAATCAGAGGCTTTTGTTCCACTCATCTTTAGGTGACAAGAGGGACCTTGCTGCCTATCAGCACCCCAGGATATGGCCCTCCAAGCTTAGCCAAAATCCCTTAAAGAAATAAAGGAATCAAGAAACACAGCGGTCACTGGCCTGTGGTGAGAGCAGAGGTCACGTCACCCAAAAGAGAAAAGCACATTAACAGTTTTCCAACTGTGACCTCTTTTTCCAGAACAAAGAGAAGAGAATTTCTGAATGAAGGCGGCTTCCATCCACTTCCAGTTTTTAGTGTTGGAGCATCCATAGCAGTGAGATTTTTCTTTCACCAGCCTGCCCTGAGTTCCTTGGCTTGTCCTTTGCCCTGCTCTGAGACTTCCTTTGCCCGTCTTGCCTTAGTCGCATGCTCGACCTCAGCCCAGGTGCCTGGCCGGGGTTGCCTAGAAGCAGGTCAGGGCCCAGCACAGTGAGCCAAGAAGGATGTTCACATATTGAGCCAGCCAGGGAGTGGGTTTCAGGGCTGGCATCAGGATCCTCCGAGGATCCTGGCTGTCCACTCTGAGTCCTGCAACTCTTGAAAATTGTGGCTATGCCTGCCTGCCTAAAACCCACAATTTCGAACCTGCTTCTTCCTTGGCCTGACCAAGCCCCACATCCCAGCTCCCAGAGTTCCCTTTCCATTTCTAGTGCCCACATAACAAGAGCTGTGGTTGCAAATAGCTGCAGCCTTTAAATAAGGGGTGCCCAGTCCCAGTCCATGGCCTGTTAGGAAGCGGGCTGCACAGCAGGAGAATAGCTGGTGATCCAGTGATGCTTTATTTGTATTTCCAAGCTGCTCCCATCACTGACATCACTGCCTGAGTGCTGCCTCCTGTCAGATCAGCAGGGCATTAGATGCTCATAGGAGGGAGGACCCTGCTGTGAACCGAGCTTGCAAGGGATCTAGGTTGTGTGCTGCTATGAAAATGTAATCCCTGATGATCTGAGGTAGAGCTGAGGCAGTGATGCTAGTTCAAGGGTGCAGCTGCAACTAGATTAACAATAGCAGAGGAGTTTCGCTGCACAATATACATTGTGCACTTGAATCATCCCAAAATTATCCTCTGACCCCAGGTGGTGGAAAGACTGTGTTTCATGAAACTGGTTCCTGGTGCCAAAAAGATTGCAGACCACTGCTTTATATAAGATGGTGATTTTGCCTGGTGGGCTAAAGCTGTTCTGCATGCCTCTGTGGCTGCTGCATAATCTTGCTTGACTCCAACCACCAACCTTAATGTTTTCCACCCCAGGCCCCATGAACCTCCTTGAATGGCAAAGGGCAGTGGTAGGATTGATTGGGAATGTTTATGTAACTGTGACATTTATACCCTCTTCCACCAAGCCCCACGGTATTTTCTTAAGAACTATGCACAGGGGAAAAAAATTCCCTACATCTTGTCTTGCCTAGGAAACTGGAATATTTGCTTGAAGAAACTTGAAATTGCAAAGATTTTACATCCTAAAGAATATACGAGGAAGGAGGAGCAGAGTCTGACAGCCATGAAATTAGAGCTGTATAATTTGCCTGTAGGCATTCAGGAGGGGAAGAAATAAGAATAACTTTTCTGCCCTGCTTCTAATCCAGAAGTTGTCTTGTAGCCCAGTAGAGAAGAACAAGGATGGAGATTAGGAGACTGGAAACTTTTAAAATCGTATCATAAAAATTCTTTTAAATTATGTATTTATTGTAGAATTTATACTATATTCATTGTAAATTTAATATTCATTGTAAAAATTAAAAATACAACGGAGTATTAGATAATCACTCATAATCACACCATCCAGTGATAACCACTGTTAATATTTTATGGGTATCTTACATATTTTACATTTTTTTACATTTATAAAAATTTTATATGTACGTGTTCAAAAAGCCAAATGTATATTCTACAAGGCTCTGCTCACTCTCCAGAGGTACCAATCTCCATTCTTTTAAATGGTCTTTTTTTAACCCCTGTGTCTCTCTAAATGGCATATTTCTGGTTCTACATCTTTTTTTTTTTTTGAAATTTAGGCCTTATTTCTGAACCTTCTACTGTGGGAACAAGGTAGTAATTCTTTTTCCTCTCACCCATAGCCACCCTTGCCACTCCTCATTCTTTTTCTGAGGGTTTCCCCCCCACACCTACTAATTCTCCTATTCTCACTAACTGCAGTTTCGTTCTGATACCAGCTACCCAGAGTTAGCATCAGAGTCTGTGGGTTTAAGGGCTCAGTCTCCCATAAGCACCTTCAATTTAGACGTCAGCTGCACATAGGTCAAGACTCCAGGTGCCGTCAGCTTTGTGCAACATGAATACAAACAGGGATTCCCCTAACTGTCCCGTCAGGCTAGATACTATGCTAGGATGCAGGAAGAGACTTTGCGTACTATTAAAGTTTGTTGAAAGGATACGACTTGGTAACAGCTAAATGAAAGCAGTGCACTGGGCAAAGCATACGATGGGAGGTGGTGGAGCCTCCCTCCCCACCCCCAGCACACCTCCTTCCTGGGTGCTGTCTGCGTTCTCCAGCAGGGAAACCTCTGCACTCACATTTTAAGGGATTTTGTGCAGGTTTTGTAGGTTTGGTGCCATTGACTAAAGCGTCAGCAGCTGTTGGTAGCTGTACTCTACCTCTAGCTTCTCTTTTCTGGTTGGGGATGGTGCCAAAGATTTCAACCCAGTAATCATGGCTGGATCTTTCTGGCAACCAGCCCATCTGGGAGTCATCTAGGAGCCCCTCAGGCAAGAGTCATCAATGTCATTAGCTTGCCAAAGACATTCTTAGCACTCAAGAGATTTCAAGGGTTTTAGGAGCAGAAACAGGGACAGAGGTCAAATTTGGGTTGTACCACCTTCTGCTATCATTACATTGTAATTTTTATATCTTTTTTTATACCAGGGATCTTTGTACTGATCTACATCCCCAGAACTTTTTTAAAATTTTTAATTGTTATTTTTATTTCTGTTTCTATCTTTACTTGGTAGACAGGATCTCATTAAATTACTAAATTATATGAGCTGGTCTCAAATCTGTGACTCTCCTGCCTCGCCCTCCCATAGTGCTGGTTTCACATGTGTGTGCCTCCACATCCAGCTTTTCTTAATTTTTTTATTAGTACATGTGTACAATACATGATGTTTAAATTCCTTGTGTAAAGTTCATAATTCATTTAATACTTACATGATGGTAACAATATACATCTTATTCACATGGTCTACTTCAGTTATTTTCCCTTCCCTGTACAGTTCTTTGGTTTTCCTGGGGTTTATCATTGCTCTTTTGTTTGCTTGCTTGCTTTGTTTTTTGCGTACTTTTCACTGGTTCAGTCCCAGACCCTCTACCTGCTGTCTGAATTCCTTCTCTATCTTCTCAGCCACCTTAGGTGTTCCGTGTGATTCATCCTCATGAAAAATTCCTCGGTACTCTGGCCTTCCTATCAGTGACCCCGGAATGTTTTCCATCTCCTTCCTCTGATGGATTTCCTGTAGCCTGTATCCCATGTCTTTCTTTTTTTCTTTTTAGTTTATTCTTTCATTTTTATTGATACATATTTCCAAGTAGTTGTTTTACCCCTTGCTTGTCCCAAAATGTCTGGATTGACCCTTCCAACTTTGATTTCTTTTAGAATTCGAGACAGTGTTCTGTTGTCTTCTAATAATGTGACTATTGGGAAGTCCAGAGCCATTCTGACTCCTAGTTCTTTGAGTATGACTTCCTTCCTCTTTTGAAATCCTTTCGCTCCAAATGTGAAATTTCATGATGCTGTACTTTAAAGCAGATTTATTTTTAATTTACTGTGCTAGGCACTCAGTAGGAACTTCCCATAGAAAACTCCTGTATGCTGTTGATGCCCTTCCTTCTAATGTGTGTTTTTGTTTCTAGTCCACATTGTTAGAACTTTTTTCCTTTGGGTGTTGAAGTCTTCCTTGCGGACTGGTTCTTTAGTTTTGTTATACTTACTCTTATTTCTTCTCTTGCCTTTTGGCCATACAGCTGGGATGTTTCCTTAACTTCAAAAAAGAATTCTGTTCCCGCTGTTCCCTTACTGGTTTTCAGGGGTTCTTTTCCATTCTCTGGCCCATCTTTTGCCGTGGCCACCAGTTTGTGTTTTATGAATGTAATATTTCCTCTAATCTGAGGCTATTAATGCCAGTTTTGAAAATGAAGCTCGTGTGTCTCCTTCAGAAACATGTTGAGCTGAAGAATCTAGGCACAAACGGTGCATAGTTTCTGGTTCTTTTTATATAAATTTCAATCCCAAATTCAGTCGTATGTGTAAAGCTTTTTGTGTATTAGCCATACTTCAATAATATGGTTTTGAAAATAAATAAATTTAAGAAAATTTAATCTTCCTCATTGGAAGTAAGCACAGGGTAATGAGGAGAAGATTTCTGGGAGTCTGGCCATCTTTTTGGACTCGAATGTGTTCTGTTTGTGGGAATTAACTGACTTGAGCACTTGAGATACATGTATATCCGCTCTAATTCAATGAAAAGTTCGTTATAAATAACTGGCTATTTTTTAAACTCGTTTGTGAGTTCCAGTAACTTTAGTTGACTTTATTGTTATTTTTCCAAGTACTTAATCATATTCTGCACAAATAAGAATAATTTTGCCTCTTTATTTCCCATCATTAAATGTAACTTCTTCCCCCTTAACTGTAGTCCAAAGAGCCATATTGAGTATTAATGGCGACAGTGGATCTTTATCTCATTTCTCACTTAATGAACTGCCTTGGGGATTTCATAATAACAACCAATATTGGCTGTTTGTTTTAAATAGACACCAGGTTAGGGCAATTTTCTTTCTGATTTACTAAGAGTTTCTTCTTGGAAACACATACTGAGTGTTTCCACCAGCCTTTTTGGCATTTATTTAAGTGATTATCTGTTTTTCTCTTGATGTATCAATATTTTGAATTCTATTAATAGGTTGTCTGAAATAAAACCATATTCGTATTTTAGAAATAAAAACAAATCGGTCTTGGTGTACCAGTTTCCTAGGATTTTAGTTAAAAATTTGAACTATCAGTTGATGAGTAAAATTCATGTGTAATTTTCTCTTTTGTGTACACATCTGCTGTCTTTTTAAAAACTTACTGCCTCATTAATTTATAATTCACATGTCATACATTTGTTCCCACTTAAAGTGAACAGTTAGGCCTGGAGTAGTGGTCCCAGCTACTTGGAAGGCTGATGCAGGAAGACTGTGAGTTGAAAGTCAGCCTGGGCAACTCAGCAATACCTTATCTCAGAGTAAAATATCAGGTTTGGGGACGCAGCTTAGGGATAGAGCTCTCCTGTAGCATGCTGTAAGCCTCCTGGTTCAATCTCCAGTGCACAAAATGAATAAATGAATAAATAATAAAGTTTACAATTCAGTGACTCTTAGTGCATTCACAGATTTATGCAGCCATCACCCTGGTTGTCGTACGGACGCATCACTCTTGGGGGAAACCCCTTTCTTGTTTTCCCCTAGTGCCCCAGGCCCAGGCCGTTGCTAATCTATGCTCTGTCGCATGGATCTGCCCATGTATGTGTGTGTGTGGGATGGGGGGCGTGGGTGTGGTACTGGCGACTGAACCTGGGGCCTTGCACGCTAGGCCAGTGCTCTACCCCTGAGCTACATCCCCAGCCCTCCATTCTTCACCACCATAGAGATGGCATAGAGGGTCTTTTATGGCTGACTTCTTTCACATGGCATCAGGCTGCTAAGGTATGTGTGCTGGTTTTAGTGCTTTCATACTGATCACAAAACAAACTTGGAGAAAACACTCAAATTTTCCTTTTTCTTTTATGTTCTGGGCTGCTTTAGGTTGCAAAACACTGTCGTATTCCTTAAAAAATGGACGGAAGTTACTTGGGAGGCTGAGGCAGGAGGATTGCAAATTCAAGGCCTGAATGGACAGTTTAGCAAACTCTTTCTCAAAATAAAAAGGCCTGGAGGTGTAGCTCAGTGGTAGAGTCCTTGCATAATATGTGCAAAGCCCTGCGTTCAGTCCTCATTAGAGAGAGGGGGAGGGATTTACCTGTACCCCTATCTGGTTTCAGTGGCTCTGTGGACAGTAATTCTCAACAGCCTTTCCAAGGTTTTCAGTGGTTAAATCACCAGTTTTCTGCTCAGTGCCGGAAAGTTCCTTGCGTTGACATTTCTTCCAATCATCCAATCATCATTAAAGTATTTAAAAGCTTTTTTATGTTTGTGGTTAAAGCTTTTTTCTCGGTCATAATTGCATTTATAAGTGTTTTTTCTCTCCTCTTAAAATGAAATTTAATTTTCACATCTTTTTCAAAGAACTAAGTCTTTATTTATCACTCCCTTCCTTCCCTATATTTGAATTCCGCAAATTTATTTTGTTTGTTCTTCTCCCAGATTTCTTGCCCTTTTGAAATGAAATCTCATTTCATTTATTTTCCTTTTGTCTTGCTTAATAGCAAAACCCTTAATGCTGTGTCTTTTCCTCTGAGTACAGATCTGCCACAGCTCATAAGTTTTTATACATAATGTTGGATTTGGCACTGTTTTCTAAATAGTGTCTAATTCCAGGCTTTATTTCCTCTTTGATCTAGGAGAAATTTAGACGTGTTTTTTTTTTAATAACCAAATGGTTTGGTTTTTAAAGTGTAAGCTTTGCTTCTTAATTTCTTGCTATCCATAAATTGGGATTTTTTTTAACGTTAACATGGGTGGAGTGGTCTAATATATAACATTTTTATAGTGTTCATTGGAAAAAAGTTGTATTATCCGTTGGGTAGAAAACTTGGTATGCTTTTCAGGAAATCGTTTGCATTTACCTCCTTGGTTTGTCCCCAAGGAGGGGCACAAGCTGACTGAGGACTCTGTCCTGCTTGTCCCACAGTGCCCAATGCAGGGGGCACCTCTGGAGAGGGCAGAGCGGGGGCCTTAGAATAAGCATAGAGGGTTTCACTTCTTCCCCTCTCTTCCCTTCCCTTCCCTTCTTTCCCCTTCCCTTCTCTTTCCCCTTCCTTCATTTTTCTTTATTTCCTCTCTCCCTGCCTTCTTTTCTTCCCTCCTTCCCTCCTTTCTCAAGTTCTGTGATGTATAGTCAGTTTTCCCCTTAGTGCTGAATCCTGGGTAGCTTTTTCTCTGTTTTGCTCCATCTTTCCACCCTAATCCTGGATGGTGTGGTTTGCATATGAGTTGTTCTCCCTCGACTCCTTCATGACTTCATCCCCAGAGTCTTACATTAATGGTATTAAGAGAACCATGGACTCTTAATTCCCCTATGATTTTAGAGGTGTGGCCTTTGGAAGTGAGGAGATTGGGTCATTAAAGTGGACCTCCCATGAATGAGTCCCAGTGGCTTTGTAGGGAGGAAGAGACCACATACAGAGAGATACACATGGGCTTTCACTATGATGTAATTTAGCCCTTGACAGAGCCTGTGTGCTTTGACCTTCCACCCTCCTAAACTATAAGCTAAATAAACCTTTTTGCCTTCTAAGGTAGCTGCCTCCAGTATTTCATTATAGCTCGAAAAACTAAGTCAGAAATCCTGTATTTTCTACCACTCCATTCCATCTTGCACAGAATACATCCATCAGTTTCTCTGTTCTCCCTGGATTTTCAGTGAGCACCATACTGGAAACTCAAAGAAGGTAAGAATCATGCTTACCTTATTTATGGTTATATCTCTAGGGTGTAGCCTCCTGCCTGGAACATATTACATAGGCAGTTTTTTACATGAATGGCTGTTCAGGTCAGGGGGAGGGCCAAGTAGATTTCATTTGAACGTCATTCATAATTATATCCTAGCTGTTATTTTTTTCTAACATAATAACCTAGTTCCCTGGCAAACTTGATTCCAAAATATTCATGATTGACATTCTTTAAGATCTATCCTTTTTTTGTAAGACAGCATGGTGGGGGCAGATGTAAAGAATGCTGTGAGGTAAACTACCTGCCTCCCTCGGCAGCACCTTCTCCCCCACACATCCTCAGATTCTGCCAGCCCGGGCCCAGCTGGCCTGTCCACATCTGCCTCAGAGGAGCTGTCACCGCGCATCCCCATTCAGTGACTGACGTACGCATCTCCCACAAACCCAGACTATAATTTCAGAAGTTCACATCACAACTTAATATATCCCAGGGTATGAATAATTTCCAGGTGTCAAAAGATAAAATTACAATTCAGTTGAAAGATCTTAATTGGCTTTATCTGCAATTCTAGATTCAGCCAACTTCACTCCATAAAATCAGGCTGAGCAGAGGAGCTCCGTTTTATAGACAGACAGAGGCTGAAGATAGCAGAAATAAAGAACAAAAGCAGGTTGGTCGTTTCAGAGTTACTTTCCTTGTCAGGTGGGCACAGGGAGACAGAACAATAGAAAAATAATGGATTTATTAACATGGAGTTACTTCCATTTGCCTTTCATAAGAATTAAAATCAAAAGGAATTTATTATTCTGCCAGTGAAACTGGCCCAGTTGGGAAATTTTGCTGCTATTTCTCCCATTTGATTCCTCAGTAAGTCAGATAACAACTTCTTTCCAGTTTGGTGACGTGGGATTTTAGCATGAGTGACTCCATCTGGAGCTTTAGTCTGGGCTGTTGGGACCTAGTACAGACGTTTAGTCTAAAACAATAGCCTCCTATAGTTTTATTGAACATAGGGAGGGATTTTCTTGCATTTTAAGAAGGTTCTTTTTGTTATCGTCTCATTTGTTCATTCAACAAACGTTTCTTGAACATCACTGTGAGTCAGCCTCTGTTCCAGACCCACAGGAATGAGCAGTAGTTCATGTTCCCAGAGAAGATGACTGTCCCTAATGCTCATTTCCCCACTCCCCGGCCAGCATGGAAGCAAGGACTTTCCATCTGGAACCTCCGGTCCCACTGGGAAAACCTTACAACAAGCCAGAGATGGCCTTCTCTCGGGGGTCTTCTTGTCCCCAGCCTTTTTGGCACCAGAGACTGGGTTCCTGGAAGACAGTTTTTCCACAGACCGGGGTGGGGGTGATTCTATGCAGGGCATAGCAGGGTTTGAGTTCCCATGAGAATCTAATGCTTGGTTCGTTTGCTCGCTGATCACTGCTGCTGGTAGCAGTCTGTGGCTGAGGGTGCAGGGACTCCTGACTTAAAGAATGTGTGACACTTTATCTGCCTATGGTGAGGGTCGGTGGACTGTTAGTTCTGTCTTACACTTCCAGACACCAAGTGTGAGCTCTGGGAGGGAAGCAAAGGGATATATGTGCTGTTGCTCTTGAATTTACATTGAAAAATAAGTCTCTGTAGAAAGGCACCAATGACATTTTAGCCAGAACAGCAGGCATCAGCAGCAGGCAGGGAACACAGCCGCCCATGCACTCTACAAAGCCACACCACGTTCCTTGGTGGGGCACTCTGTTCTCTGCATCCCCCGAGTCACCAGGTGCCACCAGCGAAGCTCAGTGCGAGAGGTCATCTGGGACCTGCTCCCGGGCTCAGCACCTGGGCTGTTCCTTTCCAGCCTGCAGCTCAGGTGCGGTGGTGTCACCAGACAGGATCCTGGGAGATTCCTCAAGGTCCCATAGAATTAAGTTGCAGGTTTGCTAATTCCCATTTCAGAAAAAAGAATTTTCGGATGTGTCAGTAAGAGGCGTAAAGGAATTTTTTAGGTGTAAATTTAAAGTATGTACTCAAAGAAATAGTGTGCATAGCCCCAAGAGATAGGTGCCTTATGATGTGGAGTTAGGGGTATTCATGGAGCTTGGAGTGTCTTCAGGATGGGAGCGGTCTAGGACATGCATTTTTACTGTCTGTTGAGTTACCCAATTTTTGGTCTGTGTTAGAATGCAAACCATTTACATGTGGGTGAAGTTGAGATCTGCCGCCCACTAATACCGCTGCTTCCTTGCGGGATGAAGCACAATTTCCAAGTCTGCAGAGGTGGTCTGAGCACAGGCAAAAAAAGCCAATCTACAGGTGAAGGGGAATTGCCCAGGCATGCTGTGTCTTGGGAGAAGAGAAAAGAAAAAAAAAAAAAATGAACTGGATTTGAGTAACTTTTGTGTCCTGAAGCTGCAGTTTTTAAAATGACAGTTATAAAATTGTGCTTTTCCTGGTCTCTATTCTGCCTGTCTTTATTTCCTGTACCCTACCTCAGTGGGACTCTGATTTATGCATCTGTGGGATTACAGACAGTTGGTCTTTATTTGCTCTGGGATCGTGGGAAGTAGGGCTTTCCTGGTGAAATAACAGCTAATCACACAGTAGAGGGGCAGAGCGGATGTACCAGTGGAAATAGATGTGTCTACAAAGTAGACCAAAACGGTAGTGTCAGACCATGACCGGGGGGTGGACTTCCATGAGATTACTATAATAGAAGTTTTGGTAGCATGTGCTGATCGAGAATAAAATCAACCTAAGGAGGAACAAAGAAAATTACCCTTATTTGGAGCTAATTAAGATTGCAATCCAGGAAAATACAAAAGCGAGCAATCCTGAAAACAGGTTCAAACGTTTAATAAAATGGCAGCTGTATTTGTATCTTTAGACCGCAAAGGGGGTTAAAAATGACATCACTTGTTCATTCTGAATTGTGATTGGTGGTGGTAAGAGTGAAGCTGTTTTGTAAGAAAGAGGCTGGGTGCTTCTTGGTCTCCGAGTAGTTTGGAGTAAAGGGTGCATTGTATAGAAGGTCAGCAGAGGTTAAAATACAATTTTCAGGGAACTGTGATTTGGCCCAGTCCGAAGCAGAGGGTGTCAGCCCCTTTGAAAAGTTCAACTGTGGGTATATCTGAGACCAGATTTAACAGTGTCCTCCCAACTCCCAAGCCGATGCTACTCCATTTTTATTTTCTTCTTTGGTATATGGCAGGTAAAAATAAATAGAAACCAAATTACTATCCTCCCCATAATTATTGCACATGTCACTGGATGGGGGTGAGGAGGTCCCTCAAAGAGGAGACAAGGACTTCAAGTCACCCAGTGGATTAATCCACCAACTCTTATCACAAAAAAAAGCATTTCAGGATGTGTCAGAGGCATAGATGGATTTATTAGGCAGAGTGAGAAAATGAGAAAAAATACGGGAGGGACTTCAGCTTGGGGAGTTAAAGGAGGCACAGCTCCAATGAAGAAGGTCTGACTGGCCCCTTTAAAAAAAAAAAAAAATGGAACCAGCTTTTATGGATTTGCTGGGGTTGGCTAGGGCCTGGTTGATCATTATTGCAGTTCTGCTTTTGTAAGATGGCTCCAAGAGAAGTTTATGTCGCTTGAGGGGGCAATTAGATCTCCAAAGGATGATTACTTCTGCTGGAGAAATCCTAGTCTTACAGAGGCTCTGCTGGAATCCAAGGTGACTGTAGCTTCAGGGCAATGACTGGAAACTGTTGGCGTTCACTGATAGCTGAATGTCCCTGTTAATCTCATATCCTGGTGTCTGCAGTCTTGAAGGTGGATGAGATAGTTACATAAACGTAGGGCTAATCAACTTTGTCTTTCCGGCTCTTAGACAGATGCTCCCTAAGGGATCCGCCTGCCTATCTGCAGAGCTGGGAAGGGGCCTGACTCACACCTTTAAGGTACCAGGGAGACAGGTATGAAATGAAGATCAGGCTTCATTCTGCTTTTAGTTGCCTATTGGGCAACCACAGACCCAAGAGAGGAGTCACTTTTTTTTGTTGTTTTGGTTTGCTGATGTTTGTTTCGCAAAAACCATTTTTAAATCCCCAACTGCCTCTGAAGAAAACACAAATGATGCTTTTAATGAGTAACAGGTTAAGGACCCAAGAGTTTGTCCCCTGTCCCTGCTGTGGTCTCTGTCTGTCACCAGCGAGGGCAGTTGTAACTCTGTGAGCGCTGTAATTGGCAAGACCTTTTCGAAGGATAAGTAAATCTTACACCAAGGAGATGGGCCTGGAAGTTAAGAGGTTTAAAACTTCTGCAGATTAGTAGGGCGTGGTGTACACACCTGTTACCCCAGCACTCTGTGAGGGTGAGGCAGGAGGGTTGTAAGCTGGAACCCAGCTGGGGCGACTTAGCTACTTCCTGAGATCCTGTGTCAACAGAGGACTGAGAATGTAGCTTAGCGCACAGGTCCTGGGTTCAATCTCCAATACCACACGCACGTGCGCACACACACACACACACACACACACATACACACACACACACAAAAGAGTTTCTGAAAACTTTCTCAGGCTTTTCTTTGAAACCCAGCCACCCCAGCCAGTTAAGAATACCAGAAGACTATCTGTCCATTTTTTAGGACTAATCTCTTGACACCAGAGACTTGGCAGATGAATGCCAAATCCACATTTTCCTGTGAACATTGGAAATATTGCCTCGTGGATGTTGGACACTTTTTAAAATGACCTGGGGGGTAAAATGAAAGAATGTAGGAAAACACCTTTCATTTGTCGTAAGCAAGAAGTGTTGAAATAAATTGTTGACTTGCTGTATTCTCTTCTCATTAAGGAACCAAGTATTAAATGATTTCCATGGTAAGTACTCAAAATAGCGAGGTGATAATAGAAGGATTTCTTAGTAGACTCTAACAGTCCTTCATCCTAAAGGGCTTAGAAGAGTATATCAAGAGAGATTGCTGACTATGGTTCTCTTTCATGTGCACATTAATTCAGTGTCCTTTTTACTCAGTGGAGCATAAACATCCATCATTTAAATTAACATATAAAGTCAGAAATGGGACCCCCATTAACATATCCACAGGGGGGACTGAGTGGGTCCCTGGCCTGCTTGGTACTGCCTCTTCCCAGGAGCTGGGGTGCAGCAGGGTGTCCTCTTGGCCGCCTGGTGTTCTGGGCCTTTCCTTCCATTGTCCGGAGCTGCAGGGTGGGTCCTGCAGGCCCTCACATTGCCGCGTGCTCTTTCACACGGGTTATGTAGTAAGGGGCTGCTGTCAGTTTGCTGCCTGAGTCACCAGGGCGGGATGGAGTGCAAGCCCGTAGCGTGTGGCCCAGTCGAAACTGACTTCATTGGCCAAGTGTGCAGCAGTATCCTCGTCTACTTACTTCTTCGTCGGAGAGACAGGGACCTGGGCTGGCGGGGGAAGCAGCTGCCCCAGGTCACTGACACATGCTTCTCCCAGCTGCGGAGCCTTTCGGTCATCCGGGGTGGGGCACTGTGAGGGTGCAGGCGCCGTCTCCCGGCCTGACCTTGCAGACCGCAAAATCTCAGCTCTCTCTTTCTGCTCTTACCAGTCTCAGTGATACGCATTCCCCACACTAGCAGTTCATCGTGTTAAAATAAAACTCTGGACACAGAGTCGTCTCTGAAATAAAAGGGTTCGTCAAACCCTTACAGAAGCTGACCAAAAAAAGTACCAGGTCCCGGGATACCATCCCTTAACAGGGCTGGGCCACAGTTAGAAAATGTCCCCTGGTCCAGAGCTAAGAGCATTTTTTTAGTAATGAAATTTTGGGGAAAAAAAGTGTCAGTTGTTGATGTTGACCCTCCCTTGACTGTAAAAAACGATGAGACTGCATGAAATGTGGAAAACTTTGGGGTAAGAGTGACCGCTTATGTGGGGTCCTTTGACTCGGTGGTAATACAAATTAAGAACCAGGCCAAGAAGTATGAGAACACAGACAAAGCTTCTAATTGAAAAGGAAGAAAAATGGGGAAGAGCCTTCAGCTGAGGGAGAAGAAGAGCTGAAAGGGGCACAGCTTCGGTGGAGAAACTCAGGCTGGTCTGTGAACCTGATACAGGGGAAAAATGTAACTCCCAACCTGCTAGATGTCAGTTACGCTGAGTTCGTGTTCGCTGAAGTCCAAGAATGAATTCTAAGGAACAAAGGAGGTTAAGAGTAGGAATTTTATTGGGAGAGAGAAAGAGAGCTCGTGAGAGACAGGAGGGGACCCAAGTGGGTTGCCAATGAGCCCACTTTTCAGGAGAAGTTTTATAGAGCAAAATCACCAGGCAGGTACCATGTGTGTCAAAATTATGATTGATAGTATTGCAAGTGTAGTTGCTTAGGTAACATTGATCCAATGGGGAAGAAGGTCACGTAGCAAATGGACATGGAAAGAACAAGAACATTACAGGATGGGGTGGATCTGGACATCTTGGTCACCCACCTGGGTGACCTAGACTTTATCAGATCAGGTGATTATAATCTTCAGTTCGTTGTTTATCCCTCGGCCAGGGGTGTAGCACTGGTCATTCCATCCTTATCTTGAGGCCTGACCTTCGATGGATGCACTTCTAGCCACAGTTGTAGTATATTCCACTCTTGTATATTGACTCCACTGAGGGCCCAGTGCTGTCTGACTGCCTAGTATTTCTACCTAACTTAGCTGTCTCTAACAAGCAGATTGGGTGTCTGCTCCCCTGAGATGACTGTTCCTGCTGGGGCGGCCTTGGTTCCTGTCTTGGGGTAATTGCTCCTTTTTGGGGGTGAGCTGTCTGTGGAAGCTCCAGGGGAATCAGAGGTGACCAGGTTTGGGGCAGTGAGTAGAACTTGCCACGGCTACTACTCTAGGGGGTCTGGAGCAGGACACTGTGAAAGTGGGCCCCTGAACACCCCTGCCAATCTTGAAAATATCTTAGTTATTCTTAGCTCTGTGTCCTCAGTCTTGAAGGGTGATGAGATCTATTAGATAGTTTTAGAGCTAATAAACCAGCTTGATGTTGCCAGTGCCGATTATGATTCCTGACTAGCAAGTGACGTAATTTTCCCCGCCTGCCACCCCATGCTGCAGCTTGAAGAACCATTTTATACAACCTTAGAACACGTTTTCAAGCCTGTTTGATTCTGTGTTTTCCTGATTGTAATCCTAAGGAGCTCCAAATAAATACAGTCATCTTTGGTCTTAACTCAGTTGATCTTATTCTCGGTAGACATGGATGTGACCAAAAATTCTTACTCTCTCAACTTTTACTGACAGCCACATTTAACTAGGGAAAAGGTGCACAAGTTTATTAATGCATATGGGGACATCACAGGAGAGTGATTACCCAATAACCCAAGGAGATTCAGAAACATTAATTACCCTTTCTCATATGGCAGAGGGAGGTGGAGGGATGTGGATAGTTTTGAGGAGTAATAAATGGTCCTTGGAGTAAATGAATGAGTCCATAGAGCCTACGGTGGCCTGGGACAAAGTTCCCTTCAGCTCTGGGAGAGGTAACAATAAATTACATTTAAAAGGTGAGGGCTCCAACAGACGTTGGCTTAAAAGAAACTTCTTGTAGTTGACTTCCGAAGAACATATGAAAAATCTTATTATTAGGCATGAAAATTTTAGTCTCTTTTCAGGTGGTTAATCTTTCCCACTAGGACAGTACAGGAGTTGGTGGCAGAGTAAGACAATTGTATTTTTTCTTTTTTTCTTTATTTCTTTCTCTTGCTCTTCTTTTCTTTCCCTCCCTCCCTCTCCCTCTCCCTCTTTTCTCTCTCCTCTCTGTCTGTCTGTCTGTCTGTCTGTCTTTCTTTCTCTTTTCTGTACTACTGAGAATTGAACACAGGGCCTTTGCGCTAACTATAGCCCCAGGACCTCCACCTTTTTTTTTTTCTTTTTTTTTTTTTCTTTTTTTGAGAGACTATCTCCCTAAATTGCTGAGTTGTCCAAGCTGGACTCACACTTGTCATCCTCCTGCCTCAGCCCTCCAGAGTGCTGGGACTGCAGTTGCATTTCTTTTGGAAGAAGTTTCCTCAGCCAGAGAAGAGAACCTGGGAGAGGGCCTTTTCCAGTGCTAAGGCGCTAAAGTCAAAGTAAGAGAGACTTTGATTCAAAGCCAGTTTCTGAGTAAAGACCAGTTCACCTTTATTTAGTATCAAAGCGTTTCCATGTGTGCCGCTTTGGAGTATCCGTTTCCTGCGCTCTAACACTAAGTATGCCTCGAAACACTTCCCAGGACAGCAGCAGGGGCTCATGGACTGTACAGGGGACCCTGGGCCTGGTGACTGGTTGAAAGGAGGTGTGGAGAGGGATGAGGCCCCGTGTCTCTTCCATGTACAGTGTGTTATAGACCATGTTTTCCAAATACGCTTTTATTCACATAAAACTTACGTGAGATTGAATAAAGAGCAGTTGTCTGAATTGCCAAAACATCACTATTTTGAAACAGTTTAGTTCGGGACCATGATGAGGGCAAAGTCATGCTTGCAAAATAGTTAGTGTGGAAATACGAAGACAGCTCGAGTTTTCATCCAAAGTAGAAAATTTCTCACTTTGCATAACAGATGTGTTCATGAAAAAAACCACCATGGAAGTAATTTCTGCGTCCGAGCCCTCCTCTGACTCCCTCCTCATGGCAGGATGGAGCCGGGTGAGCCACCACCTCAGTGCTGGAAGGGAAGTTTGGAGTTCCGGGGTCTGGAGGTGGTGTGCGGATTTCCCCTCTGATGTAATAGGCGGGCTCCCCCACACTCCTGAGGACCCAGGCTCCTCCTCTCTCAAGCTAGGTATTGACTGGAGAACTTTGTGTTATTCAACTGAGATGATTTCATTCTTTCATTCATCCATCTTGTAGTCTGTAATTCATTCATCCTTCTATTTGTTCCGTGAAAGTTTACTGAGAGCTTATTATCCGTTGTACTCATGTCATGATCCTAAACCCAAATATGAGTTCTTCATCTTTAAGGAGTTGAGATAATGTTGAGGGCAGAGAGGAGGAACGTGTGCCGCATCATCATACAAACAAATTCATGACAAACTGAGACAAGTGCTTTGACATTGGCAAAGAAACATGACTGCTAACCACCCAGTCGGTGAAGCAGTGGAAGAGAAGGGAGGGTGTTCCGGCCTCAGGGAAGGTGTTAAAGTGTAAGATAGCATCCCATGTTCCAGGAAGTCATTGTTGCTGGGAGTGGAAGGATGGAGAATGATAGAAAAGAACTAGAGTTCCAAAGATCTCAATTCAAAGTTGGCTTTGAAACTGTGGGCAAGGTTTTAAACTTTTAAAAGTTTAAAATCTCAATTTGTAAATGAATGGTGGGCCTGTGGCCAGCTAGCTCGGATTCTTGCTTTAGTAGAAATGGAAATTTAGCTCAAATCTACAGAAATAAGAAGGTTTCATTGGAAATTTAGAGGGAAGATAGGAAAGGACCTCAGCTTAGGTAGCTGAAGGGGTTCAGACTGGCCCACCTGCGAAGGTGGGAAGCCAGCTTTTAAGGGCCAGCTGCTGGACTCGGGCCTCGTTGGCCATTGTCTCAGTCCTGGCGTCATGGTTATGGGATCTTTATGGCTGAGGGGTGGTTTTGTTCTCAGGAAAAGATTGTCTCTGTCTGTGGTAGTCTCCCTGGTGTGCAGCTCCACTGTTCGTGGAATCCAGGTCATCACAGATTTGGCACAGTGGCCGGAGACTTACGGGTATAGCTCAGTTTCCCTGTGACTCTCTTATTTTGGTGTCCTTGGTCCTGAAGAGAGATGAGATCCTGTAGATTCAGGGATAATTAACCCTGTCCGGCAGCTCCTAGACAGCCACCCCATAAGTAATCAACACACTCCTATGCAGAGCTGAGAAGAGATTTGACGTGAAACTTAGAGTAACAAAGCATGTAACATGAAGGTCAAGTTTATTCTGCTTTGTTACCTGCTGCACATCTGTAGGCCTAAGTAAAGAGTCATGGTTCATAGCAAAAACAGCTTTTAAGCCCTTGACTGTCCCAGAAGAAAACACAAACCATGTTTTTAATGAGTAGTAGGAAAGAGCCCGGGACTCTGCCTATTCTGTATCGCTGTTGCGGCCTCTGACTACGTCATGATGGAGTCAGTCATATTCCCCAGGGCAGTCATTAGTAAAGACACCCAGTGTGTGAAGCTTGAGGCCAGGGACCAGAAGACCGACATGACCTTAGCATGCCATTGGAGATACTGTCCACTGGAAAAATGTTGATCTCAATATATGGAACTCCTACACATTTAAGATTGTGGTCCAGTTAGGAAGCTAATAGTCAATGACGTATTATAAAAAATAAGAGATTAGATGTGGCCACAAAACATGTTTTGGGGTATAATTGGTTGGTTGCTTGCTTGGTTAGTTGGTTGCTTGGTTGGTTGGTTGGTTGGTTTGGGCTTCTAAAGTGGCTTTGAGGGGAAACAGCAGAAGCCAAATTCAAAGGCTTGCTTGAAAGTCAAAGGTCTTGTTTTCAGTCAGTCCACATCCTGGTGTTTTCCCCCTGAAGGATTCGTAGTTCTCTTGGGTTGTTCGGGAAGGAAAAATTCTTTTTAAACTGCTGATTTTTAGAAATGAAAGGATTGATCCAAGCAGAAGGAAGGAGCTGATAGCCTATGAAAGCCACAACTGAGGCAGAGATTTAAAAGGAATCAGAAAACGAACAGACTGGAGAACTTGCTGAACTCGAAGACGCCCAAAGGAACCTCGAGTTCTGCAAACCATGTAGGGGACACACAGACCCAGTCAGCTGTCTGGTCCTTGTATTTTACAGTGAGGGCGGGTGGCCTACAGATTGATTAATACTTGGACGGGGATCTTCTTTTTTATACAGTGAGATCATTGGTTTTCCTGGTTTCCTTTTGTTAACTTTTTATTCATGCAGATTTATTAAATTTGAGATGTAATAATGTACTGAAATCTTACAAGTTTGATTCCCCGAACAGCAGTGAATCTTTTGCATGTTTTGAAAACTATGCATGTAGCTTTAAATTGTAACTGTGTGTCACCCAAAGTGACTAAGCACAGACATGCCGTGTTTTTACCCTGTATCCTTCGAGAAGTAGCTGTCAGCAGCCCATCTTCAAACAAGCTCAGCTCCATAGAGCACTCTTTGTGTAAAATATTTACTTTATCTTTAATAAAACAAGTTATTTATCAATAAATTATTATTTACTTTTAAAATTAGAATTCATTGTTATAAATTTTTTTTTAGTTTTTGCATATAGTGCAAGAAGTGAGAGAGAAGGCTGTGGAACATGCCACAGTAAAATTTAATGTGACTGCTGCTACATACCTAATTCTACCCTCAGATTTACTCGCTGGTTCTCATTTCCCCCTCCACCCATCTCAGATCTTTTTATACCTCTTTTCTTATGCTAAGCAGTTTACCTCTTAGCTTTTCCAATCTTATTTTTGCAAGCTCAACATCCCTTTTAGCAAACAAAGGACCCTTCTAGTATTCCATCCTTTGCAGTTGGGGATTATAAACAACAAATAACATTTTTCCCATCACAGATACTTATTTTTCTGTTTGCATATGGTGTTGGCTGTATCATAATATTTGCTTTTTATGATTGTGTTCCAAAGTAGAGAATAGCCCAGCTCTCCTCCACCAGCCCCACCGCCCTCACCGCCCTGTCTCTTCTCACAGCACCTGGTCTGTCCTTTCTTTTAAACATAGGTTGTTGCTTTAATCTTTCAGCCAGCTACAACACGGTCCTATAGATAGGTGGCTCAAAAACAACAGGGATTTGTTTCTCCCAGAGTGGAGGGTAGAAAGTCCAAGATAACGCCCTGGCAGATTTGATGTCTGGTAAGGTCCACTTCCTGGGTCATAGGTCCAGTCTTCTTCATTCTCACATGGCAGAAGGGATGAAGATTGCAGGGGTGTTATGTATTTATTATTTGTTTTGCACTACTTGGGATGGAACCCAGGGCCTTGCACATGCTAGGCAAGTGCTCTTCCATTAAGCTACATTTCCCAGCCCTTTTTAATTTTTTTTTTTTTGAGACAGTGCCTTGCTAAGTTGCCTGGGCTGACTTAGAACTCCCAATCCTCCTGCCTCAGCCTCCGGAGCAGCTGGGATTACAAGCCTGTACCAGCTGCCCATCCTGAGGTGTCTTTTGTAAGTCCTGTACAGTAATACCTCAGTTCACAAACACGTCCTGTTTGCAAAAGTGCAGTTTGTGAACATTTTGCTGGTGTTGGTAAACTCCACATCGGGGGACGACCAGAACTGCAGCCATCTTCCTGCACAAACACAGACGCAGCCATCTTCCCCAGAATGATGGAGCAAATTAAGTTAGTGAACCGAGATACCATTGGACGCTAATCCCATTTATGTTTCACCCTTCCAAAGCCCGCCCTCCTAGTATCATCACATGAGGGGTGAGGCTTCTCACATAGGGATTTTGGGGACACACAAACATACAACCAGTAACAGTTATTGCTGAAGATGTTTACCCAGCTCCAAAAGCAAACTACAAAGCTTTTACGGACTCTTGGAAAAGCCAGCTTAATGACACATTAAAGGTCAGTGTAGCGTGGCCTCACAGTGTAGCACACAGGACCCTTCTTAGCTGTGTGACCTTGGACAAGTCTCCTGCTTCTCTGGCACAAATACCAACACCTATCCCATAGGCTTGTTGGGAGGATTAATGGGTTAATATCACTGAAGTATTTTCTTCAAAAAGGTAAAATCAAGTCCCCCATGCAAATATAAAATGAAAATGTAGCATGTTTTATTCAGGTTATTAATTTATGGGAGACTCTCTAAGATGTTCAGTGCAGTTCAGATGAGAATTGTACTCACAAGTGTCTGTTCTCTACCAAAAAGATATGATTTCCGGAATCTTTTGTGCTGCTCTTGGTTTTGTGCAGCTTAACAGACCCCTCAGTGGGAACAGATGGAGTGATGCCCCCCACCAAACAGCCACATCCTAATCCCTAGAATTTGTGGACGTTGCTTTATTATGGCGAAAAGAACTTTGGAAATGTGATTAAATTATAGTGTGATTAAACCAAGACGTGGGAAAATAATCTTGGATTATCTAGGCGGGTCTCATATCATCACAAGGTCCTTGTAAGAGAAGATAAAGGTAGATTCAATACAGGTGGGGAAGGAGAAGGTTATGTGACCACAGAGGCAGAGATTTGAGTGGTGCAGACACAAGCCAAATAATGCTGGCAGCCACCAGAAGCTTCTGGAAGAAGTACATTCTCCCCTGGAGCCTGCAGAGGTAATGAGGCCCTCTAGATGCTGACTCAGTCTGGTGTCACTAATTTCACTCCTCCGCTCTCCACAAGTGTGAAAGAATAAATTCTGTTATTTTTAACTACCTCATTTGTGGTCATTTGTAGCAGCAGCCATAGAGATTGGTTAGCTACACTTCAGTGATGACACGATGAAAAAAAATTTAAAATGCGAAAAAGAAATTGGTTAGCTGCAAAGTTAGAGGCTCTTCAACAGAGAGTCAAATCTAAAGCTCATGTCATGTAGAATCAGGTGTCCCTAGTGGGTCTGCTGTGTCACACCCTTACCTTCCTAAAGGACACCCAGGAATGTCCTAGCCTTTCCCACATTTGGACAATTTTTCCTGACAGTCTATACAAAGTGTTCGGGATATGTTTTACATGTATAAAGCAGTCAGCGTCTTAGTGAATATTACTGGGTAAACATTAGTGGTGCTACCCCTACTACTGATTGTAATTCACTGCTGCCATCATTATGATTATCATTTTCTTTCATGTTCCCTGCTGATTCTTTTGACTTGATGGGTTGCATTGATTGGGAACCACTGACTCAATGGACTGACTGAGATTCTTGCCCAGTGGAAGGGAAAACAGGATTAGGAATGGGAGAAGGTAGTTAATCCAGTGGTGGTGTTAGTTGTAGTAGTGTTGTGTTAGTTCTAAAGTGTGTGAGTGCAAAGACATATGGTGCTGGTAGTAGAAACCCTGGGGTCGGTGATAAGTTATAGCTACCTAGGCTTCCAACGTGGGTGTCTTGAGCTACAGTGGAGCATGAATAGCAAATAGAACAATTAAATTGGAAGATATGGTTTCAGTGAACAGAAACCCTAGAGGGTGTGAATAGAGTCCAAAATTTTTTGCTGACATAGTTCCTGAATCGTGGAAGCAAGGGCCACCCTGTCAGCTTAAAAAAGGATTGTGGTTATACCAAAAAAAAAAAAAAAAAGTGAGTAAAAATCACAGATTAGCCAGTCGCTGAAGGAATGGGGTATGTCATTTTGTAAAATTTAAATTAATCTAGGACATTGGTCCTCAGGGTAGTGATGATGGGATGATTTTGTCTCGCTGGGTGCATTTGGAGATGCCCAGAGACATTTCTGGTCATCACAAGTGGGGGTGCAGTTCATATCTAGCTGGTAGAGGGCAAGGATGCTG
This sequence comes from Hystrix cristata, assembly GCA_004026905.1. Taxonomy (NCBI): domain Eukaryota; kingdom Metazoa; phylum Chordata; class Mammalia; order Rodentia; family Hystricidae; genus Hystrix; species Hystrix cristata. The sequence continues at coordinate 54,935 of PVJO010006791.1, forward strand.
TATGTATCTTGCAGTGTACAAAATAGCTCCCCACAACAAATAATTAAATGTCTGTAGTGTGTTAGTGAAGGGTGAGTATTTCACCTGGGTACTGGGCTACTCAAAGAAAACAATTTGAAAATAATCTGGATGCCTTAATCTCTCATTGTGTACTTGAAGAATAAAGGTCTGAGTCATAACACAGGGCTGGATGAGAGCCCAGTGTCCTGGCTGATCCTGTCAAGGCCTCACTCAGAGCCTACCAGGAAAACTGGTGGGGATCTCAAACCATCTCTGGAAATACTTCTACCATGAACTGGTTTAATTTATGACCACAGTAAGCAAATTGGACTGGAGATAGCAAGAGAGTTCTTTATTAAGAATCTTACTGAGACAGTTTACTGAAGCATTTACTATACCTACCCTGTATTTGGCTCTGATCATTTAAGAGTGTAGAGTTTAGAACTAAAATTATACTAATTCCAGTACATATTTTGGAAGCTGAAGTTTTTAAATCCATAGCTTATGTTTGCTTCTTTTTGTGTCTGTGGTATTAGGGATTGAACCTGGGACCTTTGCACTGAGCTACATCCTCAACCATTTATTCATTCAAATTTTGAAGCAGGCTGTCAGTAAGACCCTAATTTGCTTGGGCTGGGCTTGAACTTTTGATCCTCCTGCCTTAGCCTTCCAGAATGCTGGGATCACAGCTATGCCTGTTTTTGTCTTTTCTAAACATATAGAATGTCAAAGGCTAGACCCAGGATGGTGGTACTGGGAGAGAAAAGTAAGGACAAGCTGGGCGATAAGGGTACCCATCATGCTTGGGTAGCTGTAACCATTCTCCTTTTTTTAAGGGGAATTTGCCCCCCACGAGTCCTCCTTTCTGAAGGTTAAGTGGAAATGGGCTGTCCTGCCTCCCTTGCAGCTAGTGGAAATGGGATATCCTGCTTCCCTTACAGCTAAGGCCTTGTACTATGAGCTGCACTTCTTCCCATGCAGGATACCTTTATCTGGGAGGACAGAGATAGGAATAGGAGTGCATTAGCCTGACTTTTGGTGCTACAACACAATACCTGAGGCTAGATACTTGTAAAGAAAATTGGTTTATTTTGTTCACAATTTTGGTGGAAAGTCCAAACAGAATAGCATCCACTCTAGCGAGGACCCTCTCCCACTACACCACATCTTAGTGGATGACATCATAGTGTGGTGGGTACGTGGAGCAGGGAGCTGGGCCAGTCTTGAGATAGTGTACTACTTCTCACTATCACCTCTCACTGAGGACCAGGCTCCCAACATGTGAATGCTTGGGAACTACATGCATGCGTGCATACAGCATCCATTCTGCTGGTCGGAAAGGGAAATGTTTAGCTTTGAATGTCAAGAGTGACTTCAGTCTTATTAACTGCATCTTATTCTTGGCATGGATAAAATGGCAGCTGGGCTTAAGCATCCTTTAACAAATTCCTCTTCTGCTAAACTAGCTAGTGTCAGTGCGCTGTCTGATGCAGGAAAAATGTTACCGTGGAAATGTCTGAAAGATAAAATCACTATGCGTTCTGCAGTTCTGTGACTTATTCACTGTAACCATCAGACACATGGTTCCCACATTCTCTATATTGTCTGCCCTAATTAGGTAGGTTTTGAAAGAACTCGCTGACAATCTTAGCCTTTAAATAAACTGGAAGTTGTCTTTTACAGTTGGTTTAAAGTCAGTCGCTGTACAAGAGAGGCCTTTATGCAGCTCATGAAAACTGTATGTTTGTTGAGTCCATCTCTATACCTGAAATTTAAAAACAGAGCCAGGAATGTAGCTGAGCTGTGGAACTCCTGCTGAGCATGTGTGAGGCCCTGGTTCAATTTACAGCACCAAAAGAAGCTTCAAGAAAACATTTTTTCCTCCCAGGTTTTCACTATGGGATTCAGCCTATATGGTTCCAGGCGGGGTCTCTCTTAATAGATTCTTAGCTAAAGCCACAGGGAACAGGCCATGGCGGATTGAGACAGCTTCCTTGGCTGCAGCTTTGCGTGGCTTCAAGTGAGGCTCAGGTAGTTAATTGATTCAGGCGAGAGAATTTGTGGGTGATAAACAACACAGATCTTCAATTTTCAACTGTGAACAAAAAAGCAGTCGCCCAAATGCAGGCTTAGAAACTTTTTTCCCTGCTGGAACTCGTTCCCTTGCCAAGAGAAAAATGTCTCCTGCTCTGTAGGAATGTCCAGATGTTGTAAAGACCCATCAGGTTTGCAGTGCTGGAGTCGCGCTGGTACTCAAGTGGGTAAGGAAACTGGCTGTAACCGGGCTGGGCCTGGAGAGCAGCTCACAGCCTCTGAATCAGAATCGCTCCCGTACTCTAGGGCTGTGGTCCACTTTGTGGCCACACCTGCCATTTTTCTAGGAAGCGTTCCAAGGGAAACACCATCCAGGGTTACTTTTGTGAGCTGATGTCACACCTTTTTTGTTCTTACTCTTTTGGAATGATTTCGAAGGCGTTTTCTCCACCTCTGGGGTATACCCTTTCTCATCTGAGCAGCTCTGTCCGTGGAGAAGATGTTTCTGCCATCTGGTGTCCCTGGAGCTATCATTTGATGACCTTCATGTCATTCTCTGGGCCATGCTGACACCCATTGGGCTGATGGTTATAACCGGGTCCCTTGGTAATAATCACAGGTACTAATCACAGGCTCTTGGGGACTCTGTGGGCTCCCACTCACTCCTATTGGTGGCTGTCCCGGCAGGTCTCTGAAGTCAGTCCTCTTGGCCACCAGCTTGATACTCTGTTTTCCTCTCCTGCTTGCATGTGACATTTCCTGTGGGTGGCACGGAGCTCGTGGCAGGCACAGCCGTCCAGTCTCCCCAGAGGTGCCTTAATGACACATTTATTTGCCTGCCATTAAAGCCTCTGGTGTCTCATGTGAAGGACTTTGTCTCTCGCTGTTGCTCCAATGCCCTTTGCCAACCCCGTGGGGCCCTTATATTTTCAAAACCCAGCAGCGATTTTCCTGAATGAGCCTTTCACAGCAGCGTGGAGCCCCAGAGGGAGAGGGACCATGCAGCCTGCTGGGACAAGTAAGACAAACAGGCTGCATCCTATGCTGGCCGTTGCCTCTCTGCTTGTTTGAGTCTTCTGCACCACCCCCCTTACTTTTGTGCCAGTTTCTCTGCAGAGAGCTCAGAATCCCCTATAGAAGGCCACCCGAAGAGTCCTTCCTGCAGACCTAGCTGGGCATGGGAGCTCGGTGGAACTACACTTCCCAGAATTCCTTGCTCCGGACCTTTTCGGGCTTAGTGGACAACAAGAGAGATTGATTGCTTTAGAAGATGTGGACCACACGTGAAGCAGCAGCTGCTTTGTAGCGCACACCATTGCCAGTCAGTGCTCCTGAGCCTGGTGTGAGTATTTAGGGCCCTGTCTGCTGCAGGACCCCTCAAAGCCACTATGGTCAGCAACAGCAAGGCACTTAGACGAGGCAGACCTGGTGGCACATACCTGCATGCCCAGCACTCTGGAGACTGAGGCTGAGGCTGGAGGATCACAAGTTCAAGCCCAGCCTGAGCAACTGAGGGTCTCAGTGACACCCTGTCTCAAAAGATAAAAAAGAACTGCGGATGTAGCTCAGTGTAAAGTGTTACAGATGAAACAAAAGACAAGACACTTAGATGAGGTTTGTTCTTTCTCCTGGCCTCCAACTCGGGTTTGTGAGTTCCAGTCTGTTCTTACTCCTCTACATCATATCCATCGTCTCCCCTTCCCAACTGTCTGCTCTGTGGTCTACAAGATCAAATAGAAGGCAGTAGCCTTTGAGAGACTGCTGAACAGGGACTCGTAGTGGGGGAAGTCATATATACAGATATGTGTAAGTGTACGTTTATGTAGATACATTTGCATGTGTGCATATATACATGGACATATGCATAGATCTGCATCTATGACTGTGTATTTCATGTAGAGAGATTGAGGTATGTCCTTGTGCATCTAGATACACGTCTGTCCCTCTGTGTCGTCAGAGAATACTTTTCAGTGCCTCCAGCACAGATAACAAGTCTCCAGATGTTCAGGTTCATTATAGGAAGTCATCTCTGGATGACTTATGATACCTGACACAATGTCAATGCTTTGGAAATAGTTGTTATATTGTATTGTTCAGGGAATAATAAAGTAAAGAGTCTGTAAATGTTCAGTACAGAAGCAATTTCCTTTTTCAAATATTTTCAATCCAGGCTCAGTTGAATCCTTGGATGTGGAGTCCATGAATGGGGGCGGCTGAGTGTGTGTGAGGTGGGGTGTGGAGGCGGGGTGGTGTGGTGATTTTCTGCTTCTCAAGCTGATCCTTAACTGATGCACTGGACCCCCAGCTTCAGGCATTCTGGTTCTTCTACTTCACTAATCTCACATCATCTTTGTTTTTCATTCGCGACACGGTCTTGCTGAGTTGCCCAGACTGGGCTTGAACTTGCAGTTTTACTGCCTCAGCCTCCTAGCGTGCTGGAATTATAAGTATGAGCCACCGTGTCCAACTCTCGCCTCATACTCTGACCTCTGCTTTCAGTTCAACGCTAGATGGGACAGTCTTAAGCTTCCAAGTGTGTCTCCTGGGTCAGACCTTGCGCTTTAGGATACACCTTTACGCAGGTACCGTCTATACGACACTGCCTGGCTGCGGTCATGTGGGCTTTCTTGTCCCCAAGAACCTCTCTGTGTTTCAGTATTGTGCCCAGTAAACACCCACTATTCTCCAGTTAAGAAACAGGGGAAGTTAAGAAGTGGTTTACAGCCGTGTTATTCACTGTCTTTGTAGCTTCCCGGACCCTCTGTGAGTTCTAACACTTTTTAGACTCCGTTGTAACCCATCCTTTGGTCATTATATTTTTGTTACCACAAAATTATGTAGGCTATATTATCAAATGTTGTGAAGCATTATCCCCCCTCTTAAAGGATCTGTAATCTAATTGTCCTGTTTCTTGGGTGGGGTTAAATGGTGTTTCCCTGACTCAGATTTTATCTTACTGGAAGAAATGAAGCTCCAGCTGCCAGTTTTTGATAGAGCTGGTAGACTTAAGATACATTTAATGTATTTCCTCCCTGGTCTTGGCTTTGCTCCTAGTGACAGTTTCATGGCTTCCTGGACTCCAGAGACCGTCCCATTTGAACGACAACCCCTTGTCGCACTCCTGTGCCCTGTGTCCTCTGGATTCCCCCTCCGGGACCACAGCTCTCACCCTCCAGCCGGATTGCAGTGGCTGCGTTCCGGTGGCCACAGGGCATTGCCTCGCCCAAGGTCACGCCCGTCCCCATCCTCTGTCTGCTCCTCGTGGGACGCAGAGATCCTGCCCCTGCCTGCTTTGGGATAGTTCTAAGAGCAGCTCTGTGGGGATGGGCTGAGGCCTTTATGGAAGTGCCACACCCCTCACGTTCGTTCTGTGCCCCTCGCATCCTGCACCCCGGTTGCCCACTCAGAGCTGGTTTCCTGGGCGGGGCCTGACCTAAGGAGGAAGCTCCTTCTCCTTTGTTGTCTCCCAGTCTTTCGCTCAGTTTGCCGGAAGAAGAACAAGATGGTTCTGTTGCTGTCCATCCTCACTGTGTGTCAGTGGTGCGAGTAGAGTAGACCAGGAACAAGGATCTGAGCAGACGGGGACAGAAAGCCAGTTCAGCCAGGAGTTCACTGGGACCACACACCAATAAAAGGCCAGGCAAGAAGGCAGCCTTCGGTAGTGCACCTAGGAGGCAGCGCGGCGAGGGAGGAGCAGAGGGTCACAGCGGCGTGCGGACTGTGGGGTGCCGGGGCGAGCTAATGAGGTCTCCTGGCAGGGGGGCCGCCAAGCTAAGCTGCACTGCATCGCCTGGCCCGTGTGTTGTAAGTCACTTCCAGCCCCAACCCTAGATTTTGGCATCGGCAGGGCGGGGTACATGGGACCAAGGCGTTTGCATTTTGAGGGGTTTCCTGCTGATGCTGGTGTGCCTGGCACCACACTCTGAAAACCTTGAGCTAGAGCAATGCCTCAAGGTGAATCACCTTGAGATTCGCATGATGCCTCCCCAAACTGCTGTCATTGCACCCTGTTCTTCCAGGCAAGGACAGAGCAAGGCCCGGAAGCCTGCAATAAGATCAGGAGATTCAGACAGAACAGACAAGTTGATTGTTTCAAAAAAATTTTTTAAAGTTTTTTTTATAAGTGTATGTTTTTGATACATAATAATTGCATTCATGATGGGGAATTGGTACCCATACATACCGCATCTTAATCCTCCCTTTCTCTCCCTACCTCCCGTCTCCCCTATCCCCAGACCGTCTCCACAGCTCCACAAAGTCTTCCTCCTGTTTCCTATCGTCTGTTTTTATTTTGCTCTTTAAATTAGTTACATTTTGAGTTTCTCATATATGAGAAGCCACGTGCTTTTTAAGCTCCCGTGTCTGATTTATCCACTTAGCATTATGGTCTCTGGGCACATCCAGGCAAATTGATATCATCAGCTGGCTTTGGAATCTCATATTCACCGTGGCAAGTGACTTAACTGCCCAGAGCCTGTGGCTTTATCCGTGAAGAGGGGATAATAACCTCTGCCCTACAGGGTTGTCCTGAGAACCGAGTGAGGTCACGTGTGCAGGGCGTCAGCGCAGTATTAGCCTCTTACCTGTTTGCAGCACTTGTTCGGGGGGGACACAGGCCGAGGGAGTAGTACTGACGTCAGGTGAGGCGAGAGTGGTGGGTGTCCCAGGCAAGGAGAGCCCGTGTCCTCAGAGCTGTGCCCTCCTGGTGCCCTGGGCTGCATCTCATGCTCAGCCCATTGAATCTTCACAGTGAGACGGCTGGTTCCCGGCTGGTGCACACCTGTAATCCCAGCACTCTGGGAGACTGAGGCAGGAGGATTGCAAGCTTAAATCCAACCTGGGCAATTTACCAAGACCCTGTCTCAGAAGAAAACATAATAAAATTGGCTGGGAATGTAGCTCAGAGCACAGACCCTGGGTTCAATCCCCAATACTGCAAAAAAAATTTTTTAAAAAGATGGACCCCACTTTACCAGGGTTCAGTTTAAGATGTCTTGATTTCACAATGATGAGGGTATAACTACATTCCGTAGAAACCGTACCTTGAATTTGGGTTGGGATCTTTTCCTAGGTGAGCGATGTGTAGTACGATCCTCTCACATGGCTGGGCAGTGGGAGGCAGCCCCACATCCCCAGGGCGGGCATCTGATACCCTGCAGTGTACTGCATTGCTTGGCCGGGATGCGTCGTAGGTTAGGGTTATTCAGTGCATTTTCAAATTACGATCTTTTTTCAATTTACAGTAGGGTTGAGGAGCATTTGTCTTGGGGGAGAAGGGAGTGGGTGGTGCACGTGGCTTTTATTTTTCTCAGGCAGTGTTAAGAACCTGGCAAAGCGATGGCTCTCCACCAGTTGCACTTTACAGCTTATGATTTGTAGTGAGGTCCGCCCTGGCAGTGAAGCACACACCATTATTTATATGTTTGTGCCTCGCCTTGTTCCCTGCAAGATTTAAGGCAGCTGCAGGTCCTAGTAAATTAATCTACTGTCTGCGCCCTGGGGAGAGGCAGGCTTCTGTTATCGGCCCAGGCAGGTCAGCTTGGCTAAGCTGTCCTGGTGGTAGATCCCAGTCCACACTGGGGCAAACTGGAGAAGACAACCGAGACCAGCTGTGTGCACACATGAGCCAGCCTTGGGAGCCACTGGGAGCAAGCACAGATTGCTGGGCCCACCACGGGGTTTCTGAGTCCGTAGGTCCAGGGCAGCCTGAGAGCATGCACCATCTTACCTCCTAGGAGCAAGCAGTCTAGTGCTTCAATCCAGCTGCAACCTCTCGGGCTCTGCTGGGCTTGTCCAGTGGACGGTGGGAGCTGACGTGGTCCCCTCCGCCCAGCATGGCTGTGTCATGTCACACACATCATTGACCAGATTGTCCTGATGTTCTTGACTGAGCCCAGATCAGTTCACGTGGAAGAATTATGCTCCGCGGGTAAGGAGAGCATGGTAGCTCCTTTTGTCCTCGCCCCACCTCTCTCTCCCCATCCTGCTTCACACATCCCATCCCCTTGCCTTTGCTTTTTCTCTCTAAATAATGCAAATATTTCCATTCAAATTTGTCAGATTCTCACCCTCCCTCATTTGCTGTTGCTTTTGCTCTTACTCTTTCTCTCAGTATTATTCAGCTTTTCCGTTGCTGGAACACAGTACTCTACACCCACAACTTGAAGGAGAGATTTAATTTGGCTCACAGTTCAAGGGATTCAGTCCCTGGCTGGCTGGCTCCAAGGCAGAAACACCATGGCAGAAGGGCATGGTGGAAGAAGGCTGCTCGGACCTGACTGCCAGGAAGCAGAGCAGGGGGGAGCCACAGAGGGAGATATACACGCCCAGTGCCCCACCTCTTCCCACCAGGCCCCATCTCCTAGCAGCACATTCGTCTGTGAACTTGTCCCTGGGTGCATCTGCTGATGAGTACAGCGCCTCCATGATTCAGTCCCCTGCCCTTGGAACACATGAGACTTTTAGGGGACATTCTAGATTTCAGCCATAGCACTAGCAAGTCAACATACCTTTCCATCAGCGGCACTGATGGATGTATTAGGTGGTACACGTGCAGAAAAGATGGAAGTCCGTCCACCTTTTGCTAAAGCAGTGACTAAGACTCTTCTCTGTACCCTGTGCGGCAACAATAATAACAGCAATGACAGGTGTCTTCACTGAGTGCTTACTGTGCGCCGGACTCCAGGCTCTGATGATTATAAAGGAGGAGTAGTGAGGTTAGGTTGGGTGTGTAGGGCTGGCACGTGGCTGGGCTGGGCTTACAGACATCTTCTGGGTCGGTCTGGTCTCCAACCCCAGGTGCCTGACTTGGCTTGGAAGGAGAGAGCCGTATCTTGGTGCTTCCCTAGTAATGGAAGGCCATTTGTTGGTCATGTGTGGAGGCTGGTCTGTTTTCTGCTTGAATTGGAGATAGTAATTCACACATCCTGCATACCATGGCCACTTCCAACTCTGTCTGATCACCTAGGGAATTGTGGACGAGGAAGGAGAGAGTTCTTGGTGAGTGTATTTTCAATCCAGAGACTGATTTTTAAAAAAGGGAATCTAGGGGCTGGCAAGTGCCACCAAGGCAGCGAAGTGGCAGCCTTGTCTCGGTCCGTATGTCTTTGGAGCCCATGGAACATGCCTGCTGTGGCTCCTGGGACATGAGGATCCTGGATCTACAGGAGTGTGCAGGTGACTGCAGGGCTCAGCAGTGGTAGGAAGCATTGTAAAGGCAGCGGGACCTCAGTGGGGCTGTCTCTGTGTTGTGGGGCGGGGTCCTTAGCACTCCAGGGAGCGCTTCCCCAGCAAAACTTCATGGCCCATGACTTGTTTGGTGACCGCAAACTGGTGAGGCCACCAGCCAGAGCTTCTGCCAAAGGGAGCCATGATGAGGACAGGGTCCCCTTCCCAGTGCTGGCATCATCCAGTGACATACAAGGATCTCTGGCTCCCCTCCAGCACCCCATTTCCACCCTTCTGCCCTCCTGCCTGCATGATGAGCCCTGTATGAGCAGAGGAGTGGAGGTGTGATGGAGAGTGAGGAGGAGCCCAGGGCCAGGCAGCAGCCCTCTTTTTGGGCTGCCAGATGCCCTGGAGAAGGCAGAGTGAAGCCAACCTTCACATCTGGACTGGCCTAGGTTTCCGTTGTTGAACATGGTGTGAAAGTTTGGAAATTTCCCCAGTGAGGGCAATGTGCATCCATTTTATCTCACTGGGAACAAGGACTGGATAGTGGTCATTTAATGTTTCTGTGTGCAATGAACCGACCACTTCCATGAATTAACTACTCTGCCTTCTATGACATAGCTCAGACTGATGGTTTAAACAATGCACACTTATTTTCTCACAACTCTGCAGGCTGGAAGCTCAAGATCAGGGTTTCAGCAAGGTTAGTTCCTCCTAGGGTCTCTCTCCTGGACTTGTAGATGGCTTTCTTCTTTCTGTGTCTTTGCACGGTCTCCCATTGTGGGTGTCTGTGTCCTAACCTCCTCTTATAAAGACACCTGCTATATTGGGCCAAGATACACTTTAACGACCTCATCTTAACTTAACAATCTCTTTAAAGACCCTGTCTGCAAAGGCAGCCACACTCTGAGGTGCAAGGCTTTAGGACCACAACGCACGCAATTTAGGACACCGATCAGCCTGCGGCAGTCCTGGAGCCCACATAGCCCACTGGGAAGTGCGCTGTTTTCCGGGGCACAGGATGCCTGCAGGCTGCCGGGAGTAGTGACGTCTGTTGCTGCTCCCACTCCTGCTGTCTTTGCTGATCTTGGATGGCAAGGCCAGAAGGGGCAGGGGCTCCATCTGTAGCAGCTCCCACAGGAACAGGAAGCTCAGGAATCCAGGTGCTTTGTGTATTCATCCCACAGATGGCTGAGGCTTGGGGGAAGCAGAATGCCCACACTGCACCATTATTCCCTGAAAAGGACAGTTTGCAGAACAGACAGTACAGCGTGATTCTGTTTTGATGGGGTGTGTACGTGCACGTGTACGTGGGACCCTGTCTCCTATCTGTCACCAAAGACCTCTGAGTGATACAACACGGAGCCGCGGTAGCAGGGGGCGGGAAGAGGGACGACCATTCAATGAAATTCTTATCTGTATTTGCCAAGTTCTCTACAATGAATGTATGTTCTTTTTATGCTATAAAAGAGAGTAAGGGATGTGGAACAAAGAAAAAGCAAAATATAGAGGAAGTGAGGTTTAGCTTGGGAATCGGAGTCAGTGAATGGAATTTGGATTTCTGAGCCAGGTCAAAAAATGTCAGGAGTCAGGGGTTTGGGGGTACAAAGGGGAATCACATGTCCGAGGATGAGAGGAGCATTTGCTCAGGGTCAGGATGACTAGAATCAGAATCTGAATCTGGTTGGAGGCTGAGCAGGGAACAGTGTAGAATATCTGGGAAACAGCCCAGTAGGAGCTTTGAGGCTACCTTAGAAAATCCTGCAGATGGATGTTGGGACAGGAGCCAGAGAGCTGCCGCAGAGAGATGAGCAGGGCCAAAATAGATGACATTTAAGGTCCCTCCTAACCCTGAGACTCCGTGGTTCTGTGAAAATGCGGAAGCTCTGAGTTAAGCTATCTTTGAGGACATGGTGACATTTGATGCTAAGAGCATCTGTTGATATTTTCTTTGAAATCTGCACTCTGCCAACTCTACCTGTAAGGATGACCTGCAGGACGTTGGATACTTTGTCGATCTCCATAGCAACTCTTCCGGCAGAAGTCTATTCTTTTGGAGGATCTGGAGGCAGAAAGACAGTAAAGCATTATTTGTTCATCTCCACAGCCTTTATCCAGGTTAACTACCTCCTAACAACGTGGCATTTCGTGCGCAGATCTTCCTTTTGCTTGCATTTTATAACCACTCCCTGAAAGGAGGCCCCAGTTTGAGCAGGGTACGAGGGTGGGGTCCTCATTCACCGGTATTTTTCCTGAGCCAATAACATTTCCACTCTCGGATGACGATGGTTTAGAGACTCTATTGTGAGTGGGAGAAACTCTGTAGAACTGGGACCTCCTATCTGCAGGCTCAGATTGCCGTGACAGAAGCCACCACTGCGTGGCGACATTTTCGCCTACGACATGATCATTTTGTGAGAGCTGTAAAGGTTTCGGGGAAAAGTAGCCTTTCGCTCGGAGCATGCACGCAGACCACCTGCACCAGCCTTCACCTGCCTGAAACGCAGCTCTGATTTCTCCTCACCTGTCAGGATCGTACCTGCCCCTCCAGGCCCCTTTCAGAGCCACGTGCTTCCTCCGTTAATACAACCCTGACTCATCCTCCCCCGTTGGTTGCTTTCTCCTGTAAATTTCCTGGAGTAGCTTTGACAGTTTATTACTCTGCATGTCTCTATTTTCGTCTTGAATGTCTGTTAGGACATTCGTGGTATGTTTGTGTCTCTTCACAGTGATTAACAAAGTGCTCTGAAAACAGCAAGCACTTAATAAAGCTTCGCTGTTCAGAGGGCCGCTGTTAGTAGTTCTTTTGTTTGTTTGGTTTTGGTTGGGGGTGCAGGGTGTTGAGACAGGGTCTCGCTGTATAGCCCAGGCTGACCTCAAACTCATGGCAATCCTCCTGCCTCTGCCTCCTGCGTACAATACAGAAATGCACCATGACAGCTGCCCAGGCCTGAGCAGTAATGGGAGCCAGGATAAGGTTTTGGCAGGGAGGGGACATAGTGCAGTTTTAAAAGATGGCTCCACTTCCTTGTGGAGAATGGACTGTGGGCCCACATGGAGGCCAGGAGACCCGGGCAGGATGTGACGGCGATCAGCCCAGCTCGGGAATGGGCGACAGAGAATCATGTTTCCTGGGGATGCGCTTTGGAGCTGCTGTGAGCAGCAGATGAGTTCAGTGTGGGCACATGGGCCAGGGAGGAGCAGAGCATGCTCCTCCAGATCATTGTCTTGAGCAGCAAGCTGGAGGGTGGCAGTGCTGCATCCTGAGCTGGCAGCGGCGTGGGGGGAGGGGAGGCGAATTAGTATTATGTCCACTGCGCTCGGCTTCCTGCTGGGCCTGGGCGGGCAGGTACCGCGTCGGTGGCCGGCGCGTGAGTCTGGAGAATCAGGGTTCCCAGAGAAGAGTCGGGCGCTCAGTGTCACTCGGGCGCGGGGGCCGAGAGGTCACATCAGAGAAGCGGGACATGGGGAGAAGGCCCCGTGAGGGCACGTGACCCTGACGGGTGGGCCCAACCCGCTGCCCCCACACACCATGCTCCGCCCCCGTCCCTCACACTCTGTACCCCCCGGCTGTCACGGTCGTGTCCTGAGCATCTCTTGGATCTCTCCCCTTCTCTGCCTCTCCACTGAGCTGCTGTCACCTGTCCCCTGGGTCTCCGCTGCAGCCTTTGAACTGGTTTGTTGTCCACCCACTCCTGACATCCTCTAATTTCTAATTTAATTTTTTTTAATTTATTTATTTTTATTTTTTGAGGGAGGGTCTCTCTGTGTAGTTGAGGGGAGCCTTGAACTCACTATGTAGCCAGGCTGGCCTCAAACTCACAGTGATCCTCCTGCCTCAGCCTCTGAAGTGCGGAGATTACTGGTGTGCACCACCCTGCCCGGCCTATTCTCTGATTTTTATCCCAAACTGAAATCTCAGGATTTTTGTCAAAATGCAAATTGCAAATTGCAATTTGCAAATTGCAAAATGCAAAATGCAAAATGCAAATTGGATCACTCCCCATGTGATCACCCAATACAGCAGGGGCCTCCCTTGGCTTGTAGGATTAAAGTTTAATCCTTCCCTTGGCCCATCGAACCCTCACACCCTGGTCTTATCTGCTTTTTCAGCCGCAGCTTTAACAGTCTCAGCCCTTCCAGAGTTTGCTCCCACCTCGCAGTTTTCCTCTTCCTCCTTCCATATCTGTCCCTACCACAGGGCCTTTGCACATGCTGTCTGGGCCTGCCTCTGGGATGTCATCCCTCTCCCATTCCGTATCTCTAGGAAGGCAGATCCTGTAGAGAACCTCTCCAGGGTATTACCAAGAAGGCCTGATTCCTGCATTATAAAATGCCCACACTTTTCCTCTGTGTCTAATTCCAGTTGCCAGGTCTGTCTTAATTGTGGGATTATCTAATTTCATTTCTCCCTGAGTCCAAGCCTCTTAAAGACTTTCCCTAAGTATTTGCCTTCAGAAAACTTAGTAAAAAATATGAGGATGGAGACAGAAAATATGTGGTTAGTTTTACTTTTGTAGCACCATGCACTTGAGTCTGATCACTCGCCCTGACGTCTCCCTTCACTCCCTAATAAGCCTCGTGTTCACTTGAAAGGCGCCAGCTCGGGCTTCTCTTGCTCCGGTTTCTGCTTCTTGGTTGCAGAAGAAAGAAGAATCAAAACCAAGCGGGAGGACTCAGCTGGAGCCTGGAAGGAGGGACTTCAGAGGTGTAGCTGCTGCCATAGCAGGTCTGAGGCAGTGACGGCGAACCTTTTGAGCTTTCAGTGACACAAATGTCCCGGTGCGGCGCGCGTGCCGTAGGTTTGCCACTGCTGACCTAAGGATCGGTCTTTATCCTGCCCTCCCTCTCTCCCTCCACTCCTTTGACTCTCAGTTTTTTTGGGATTTTTGGTGCTGGGGATCGAACTCAGGGCCTTGTGCTTGCTACGCGAGCACTCTAACCACAGAGCTAAATCCCCAGCCCCTGACTCTCAATTTTGACCCTGAGGTTATCTGGCAGTTTAAATTCAGCCCAAATGGGAGAACACACAGTATTGATGAATACAGCCTGGGTGATTTCTGAAAAAAGCCTGTCACAACTCCTGAATCATTTTGTGATGGTTCTGCTGGGCCTGTGGCCTGGCAGGAAACACTCATCCCAAGATCCCCAGAAGTTTAGGTTTTTTGTTTCTGTTTTCAGTACTGGGGATTGAACCCAGAGTCTTTGCACTGAGACACATCCCCAGCCCTTTTTCTTTAGGTATTTTTTTATTTGGAGACAAGCTTTTGCTGAGTTGCCCAGGCTGGGCTGGAACTTGCCATCCTCCTGCCTCGGCCTCTGGTAGTGCTGGGATTGCACGTGTCCACCACCACACCTGACATCCTTGGTACAGCCAGAAAATTAAACCAGCGATGTCTGTGGACACTACTGGGCCCTGAGTCAGGGTGTGGCCTAGTCTGTGAGCTGTGTCCCCATCACTCAGCCATCATTTGCATCTTCTGATCACATGTTTGTTACCTGTGAGGTGGAAGCGTCCAGAACATTTCCCCCTGCCCTGGAGGTGAGAAGGAAGTGCGGGAAGGAAGGAAGAGGAGGAAGGGGAAACCCCCTCACTCCCCCTGCTGCTAAGCCTAATTGTTTTAAGGAGGGGGATCTGCAATTCCTCACCTGCATCAGCATTCAGCTGGCAGGCTTTGCTAAGCTCCTGCGACAGGCTAATCTCCTTTGTTCCATGCCTGAGGAGGATATTTTCTGCATTATTAGACAAGTCGATGGCGATAAAACAAAATATTAACTATTTTAAGCCTCACGGGTTCACCCCAAAGACATCAAGCCGCCTTGTCCTAATTGGGCTGCACCTCCTCGCACTGGTCACATCGGTGAGAGCCAGCCAGAGCTGTGCCCGCCTCTGCCCCCCCCCGAATTTTCCCCCCTTGGTTTCTTTCCCAGGGGTGTTTTTATAGAGCTGGAGATCTTGTTCCCAAGCAAGGATAGAAATAAGAAAAATCTAAATGAAGACCACAGAGGCGTGACACTGATCAACATATTTTAAAAAGGGACCTTAGGTCTCTTTCACAATTATGTTAAGCTGGCTAATCCTGGCTCTTGGCTTTGGCAACACTGAATTATTAGAGCAGTTCAGCCTCGGGATTCTGTCATGCATAAATGTCTGGCCTGTTCGTGTCCGCGACACTGTGTAATTTTCGATTGGCTTTGGAAGACAGAAACCTGGCCTCTGTCACCTGAGCAGTGAGAGCGTTCGCCTGCCTTTGTGGCTCTGTGGAAGCTGGGAAGTCATCGAAACCAGAGGTGCATGCCTGTAATCCCTGCTTTCTGCAAGGCAGGGGCGGAAGGACCACAAGTTTGAGCCCCACCTGGGCAACTTAGCGACTTGGTGAGATCCTGTCTCAAAAACGGAAAAAGGCCTGGGGGTGTAGACCATTGTGAAGGCCCTGGTTTCAGTCTCCAGTAGTGAAAAAAACCCAAAAAAACAAAACACCAGTGGTGAGCACAGGACCCCTTCATAGCCTGGCGGCTGAGCCCTGGGGCTCCCTGGAGCCACGGTCACCTGTGTCGATTTAGGCGACTCTCTGGCCTCTGCCTACACCAACCCTGCTAGCCTCGGTCGCACAGCACCCCCAGGGGCCATTGCTCTGATTTGGTAGGTTAGGAACCCGCAGGAGAGGAGAGTCTTACAATCTCCCTGCTTCACTTCCTGCCGGGAGATGGTGATCCCTCCCTGTGTCACAGCCGGGAGCTCACACCCATAGGTGCTGATGAAGTTATGGTCACCCCGGTTTTGCAGCTCAGGAAACACTTGGCTTCCCGGACCTTCAGCTGGCACAGGTCACACAGCTCACTGGTCTGTGGCAAGACTGAAGTTGCAAACCAGAGCCTGGATCTTGGCCTGCGATGCCCCTGAAGATTCGACCTGGGGTTTAGGACAAGCAAGTCGGTTCCGAGTCCAAAGAGCTCTGCGGGGCTGGGGAGGGACAGAGCAAGGAGCTTCCTGAGGGACTCATGGCCCCTGGTCTCTGGGGCTCCCCCTGCTGGGGTCCCCTGCAGCAGCTTCCCAGGAGAGGAGAGGACCTTGCGGGTGTTTTATTTTCAGCAAGCTTATTGAGATCTAATACACGTGTCACAAAAACTCTCCCATTCAGTGGCTGCTAGGGACTTCCAGTAGATTCACGGAATTTGCAGTGTTTTCATTCTGCCCGAAAGAACCCCCATCCTTCTTGGCCATCGTCTGCGCCGTCCACCACCCCCAGCCCTGGATGACCACTCAGCTGCTTTCTGTCTCTGTCCATCTGCCAGGGCCACTCCCAGCTGTCAGATCCCTGCCCTGTACCCTTTCCCGGGGTACAGTCCACGGGCCAAGGCCATGTCTCCTGAGGGAACACAGAACGTGCCTAGCAGGGCAGAACCTAATCTGATTTCTGTTGGGACTCAGTCTTTTTCCCTAGGATTTCCATTAGCATTGAATCCCTATTAGAAATCCTTCTCCAGCCCCGTCTACCCCTTGTCCAGCCATTAACATCCTGTCCCCCGGTATAGACCCTGTCACTAGCACCCTCAGTTGCCTAAATAGTGCTTTGTACAAATCCCGTTTTCAAGACACTGTCCTCCCATCTGCTGGAAAATCATCATAATTAATATGTAAATCTCCCGTGATGCCTGCCAGAGTTGGGCAGTGTGCAGCCTTCTAAGGCAGCCCTGCATACCACCCACAGCAGACATCTCTGAGGCCGTTGCTTAGATTAGTTAGGGTCTTCTTCTTTTGTCGTACCTCCTGGAGTCCTTCTTTTATTAGATATGTATGGTAGGAATGGCCACATGCCACTGAGCTCTTAGGACACATGTCCTTTCTGCCTAGGTAGAAAGGAATTCTTTCTTGTATCTGTAGTAGAATCTGTTCTTCACACTGCCCCATGTCAATGGGAAGCTAATTTGGGATCCATCCCCCTAATATTGCTGAGATTGCTGTTTGCCTAGCTGTGTCGCAGTGTGACAGAATAGTTCAGAGTGGCAGTTTTGCTATCCGCTTAGACCGCCATTGACTTCCATACTTTACCTCAGCCTAAATACCTCAGCCTCACAAAAGGGCTGCAGGTTGCTCAGCAGCCTTCCAGTGAGATGCCCTTTGGTGGAAAAAAAGGTGCTTGGTTTTCTTTGGGTCATTGGTCAGTATGTTCCAAAGGCGGTTTTGGTTTCCACTTGCCTCTGTTTCCCTGAAGACTGAAGTGAGAGACAGAGGAGCCTGGGATGATATTCAAGAGCTCACCTCTACCACTAGAAGTGGCCCACCTCCACTGTGCCCCATTTATCATGGCAGCGAACTGTACGCACATCCATCCTGGGCCACTTTCTCTCCTCCTCTGCCAGCCAGGTGCCAGCGTGGCCTCCTGGGAGTGCGGCAGAAGAGGAGGGACCATTCTGAGGCCCAGGGCTGCTCTCAAGGGAAATATTTCACTGCCGTCGAATCAGCCAGGGTTCCTCTACAGGCAACCTGGCCTCTTTCTGAGCATCACGATTTCCCAAAATGGCAAATGGGATCTGAAACACTACATTAAATAGCATTTCTATGCAATTAAAACACATTAAAATGGCAATTAAGTTTCACAAACAGCCTTCTCTATGTTCCTGGGTTGATTAAGCTGTTTGTGTTGTTTTCCAAGGATGCCTGTTGTAACTAAAGGCTGAGTTGTCTTTTTATGGATTGAGCTGTTCCCTGGGAGGTGAGGAATGGTGGATTCCCAATCTTTTATTTCTCCCTTGGAAGTTTTACTTTATTTTTCCGTTTAGCTTTTTTTTGTTTTTCTGGTGCTAGTACTAGGGATTGAACCCAAAGTTTGAGCTACAGCCCTAGATTTGCCCCCATTCCTTGGACTTTTTTGGGGGGCGGGGGGGGCAAGATCTTACCAAATCTCAAAATTGCCGAGGCTGTGCTTGAACTTGTGATCCGCCTGCCTCAGCCTCCAAGAGTGCTGAGATGACAAGCGTGTGTGGTGGTATCTTCCTATCTCATCCAAACCTAATCACCTCCCGAAGCTCTGCCCTAACACACTGGGATTAGCCTTTCAGGTTACAAAGTCTGTGGCTAAAGGCCTTCAGTCCATGACATTCTTGGGAGGGGACCGTTTTTCTCCTGGTTTTAGTGCTCCTGACCTTGACTTTCTTGCATAGCTTTTCTAGGAGCATCACAGCTCTGGAGCATCTTTCCAGCCAGCACGTTTTATTCGCTCTTTTGTCCTGTGGTTGGCGTCTGTCCTGTTCGATGAGCCTTTACTGCCGTATAGAATGTCAAGATTGATACAGGATATTGAAGATCAAATATGTAATACAAAATATTCTTTGCTGACTGTATGCTGGGGGCTGCTCTGGGTTAGGAAATTCGGGGGCACACATTGGGGGACCTTGTCTCTCCCTTGGTGATCACGGACCTCAGGAGGGAAATAGACACGAAACTGGCCAGCACCCAAGTAAATAGACATCAGGAGCCTGATAACTGTTAACAGCAGTGGGATGGGGCGTCCACACGTGATGTAGGCCCCTGTGAATGGCAGGAGGCCCCAGCAGGGGAAGGAGGAGCCCTCACCTGACAGGTCGCAGCTCTGAGGGCTTGGTACCTTCCCAGGACTGTGCTGGCCCAGAGGCTGGAGCCGACAGGAGAGGGGAGGAGGAGGCCAGAGCCTGGTCACGCAGCCTTTTCTACCAGCACAAGGAGGCAACATTTTATTCTTAGCGCCAGGGAGAAGGCTCTGGAGGGCTTTAGGCAGCAGCTTGACATGATCTGATCTAGTTTATAAAAATAGAAAGGCAATTTGAGGACGCTCACCTGTAATTGCTGCCTTGTGAACCATCTTTCTCATTTCCTTCTGATTCTGTGCATTTCCCCTTTCCCTCGATTTCTGAAGAAGACGACTACTTGATCTCCATATCATCACCCTCCTTCTGGGTCCTCCTCTCTGGGATCCAAGTTCTAATGCAGAAATTGCTTTCCCCAGGGAACCTCGGGTGGGTAGTCTGCCATCACTTAGAGCGTTGCAACCTGCTATGCTTGAAGTACGGCGCGTCTCCGAGTGCTGGGTAAACTGGAGGATTTAACCAGGATCCCATTAATCACCCAAGAGGCGGGAGTGCAGCAGGTGTTCGTGAAATCAATACGACTCGGGACTGTCATTTCCACAGTGTCTCTGCTCAGTGGGTCACCGAGAAGCTTCAGAGTAGCCGTATAGATTTTCCTTAAAGCAGCCATCTCCAAACATGATTTGGATTCACACTCACTCTCCCCGAACAAGGGAAGAAAGGGTGGATACTCTGAACACCACGTATTTTTAAAGGCCCACTGCCTGACAAGATGAAGACCTTTGCCCGGAAGGAAGTTGGAAGAGACTCTGCGTGCCAGTAAATGGTCCCTGCCTATTTTTTTCTCCATTTCTTGCTTGGATTAGGTAAGTGGTTCAATCAGAGAGTGTTTACCGATTCACTCCTCCATTCTCTCATAATGAGTGGATGTTATAATGAACCCTCACCCTGCCAGCTCGCCTGAGGACTGAGAGAAGAGAGACGTCATTTCTTTTCCTTCAGGAAGTCACAGGAATCTCTAGTCTTGGTTGAGAATCATCGAAGCATCTTTCTCATCTCCAAGTTAAAGGGTCAGCATCCAGATGGGGTGACTTCAGGGCAGGAAAGGCCAGGCGGGACCAGATGCAAGTCCAGAAGGCTCATGGGGCAGAATAGGGAGGGATCTAGAAGTGAGCAGAACGGTCATTCTAAGGGGTGTGTAAGTACCAGATAAATGCAGGATGCTGGAAGAGGGGGAAGGAGAGAGTCAGAAATGAGCTGGGGCCATCATCTAACCACATGGCTGCAGTATTCACTGATTCATCCATTCATTCATTTACTGGACACTTACTGAGCACTTGGTGTATGCTGAGGTCCATATGGGCCCAGACAAGTGAGTGAGAGGTGCTTCCAGCCCTCGAAAAGCTGCCAGACCTTGGGGAGACCTACATGGAGGCAGGTGATTACAGCCCAGTGGGACTGGACAGCAGCCGATGTGTGCAGGGGTCTCCTGGAGGCCCGTGGTCGGGAGGCCTCTGATGCTCTGTGGCCTCTCCAAGGACTCCTCTTGGGGAAGATGATGGTAGAATCCTATGTTGAAGGAGCTGGGGTGGGACCTCATGGGCCAGGGGAAGGAAGCAGGATGGGATGTGTGGAAGCTGCAGAAGGAAACTACTGGAAAGGATGGTGGGAAAGGCAGGGAGATAGATGGTGGAACCATCTTATTCTCGGTCGCTGTGGTCCCTGGAAAGATTACCAAGCAGAAGCCGAGGGTAGGAAGCCGAGTAAGTGGTGGCAGGGAAGGCTGGGCCCAAGGGATGCAGAGAGCCAGCAAAGGGCTGTCAGGAAGAAAGATGAGGCAAGAAGGAGCCGGAGTGATCAGGCTGGGCTTGAGTTCCGCCGGGTGGCGAACGGTGTCGCTCCTCTGTGATTTACCACTAAGCCACCGGGAAGATCTCCTAAGGGGTCAGTCCCGTTTTTTAGCACTCTGAAGTGTAAAGCTGCTCTCCAAGGGGAACAGAAACTGCCCATGAGAGATTTGTGACAGCTTCAGGAGCCACCACAGATTCTGGATATGTGTGAGCCTGTGTGGTATGCAGATGTGTTTGTGTGCACACACACATGTGGTGCGAGGTGCTGGGATTCGAGATCTTCACATACCGGTCTTTGCAGCACAGAAGGGCTGCAATTGCAGATGCTGAGATAGCTACAGTCCTTTGTTTCCAAAGTCAGGTCCTAGGGCTGGTGTGCATTTGGGTGCTAGCAACTTGGGCAAAGGCCAGGCTCACTGCTGCTGTCCCCAGGTGGTCAGAGCAGCAAGGTCTGTGCAACATAAAGGCTCCCTTGTCTGTAGTTCCCTCCTTGTCCAGCAGGAAGAGGGCCTGTCTTTCATCTCTTATCCTTCTTCTGCTTGTTCTCCTGAGCATGGACTGTTTGCAGGGCTCCCAGTAGAACCATCTCTGTATTCTGCCTTTCTGCTGCTATCCACACCGTCTCCACAGAAGTCCGTGGAGCGCCAAGCCCGCACGTCAGCCTTTCTGCCTCCCACATGTGAAGACTGCGGTTCAGTCAGATCCCTGCTGAGCTCTGTTTGTTCTTCCTGGACTTCTCATGTCCAGGCTCCGAGCCCAGTGTTTTCACCACACTGCCTTCTTTGGAAGATGGTTTCTTGCTGGTACGTTGGGTAGCAGGTTGAATATCATAAATCATGCTGTAGAGGAAGGACACAGATTACCAGCGGATGGCGTTGCTGTGTTTGTGACACATCTAAAACAGTGACAGATGGTCTGTATTAAAAGTGTAACTGTTGAGTGAATACTCTCATAATCATGGAGACTTTTTTCCCCCTGAAGTTTTGATTCTAGAAGGAGTCATGGAACATTAGATCAAAAGGGCTCTGGAAAGCTTGTCGTCCAAATGTCTTGTTTTACTAGCAAAGACAGAAGTATGGTGAGCTAATGAGACTTGCCAATGTCGCTGACCTAATTGGTGATGGTGCACAGAACGAAACAAAGGCCCCTGACATCCAGTCCAGTGTTCTTTGTACAGTTCCGTGGAACCCACAGATTCACACTTTGTCCTTTCTCGGAGAGGAAGGCTGCATTTGCCAGGAACCCACAGGGTTGATATGTTCCTTGGTCCATTTCAGCTCTGGGATGCAGTCTTCACACCCTCCTGAGCTTCGCTGGCTATTACTTAGATCTCAAGGGAAGCAAGGGACTCTCAGGAGCCACCCCATCCCCTCACCCTGGGCAGTTTGCTTTTCAGACCTGAAGTGGGTACAGAACCTGGACCTCCTATCTGGTGGAATCCAGTTTCACCTGGGTTGTTGCTTGATTCCCTTGGAGATGTTTGGATCATGGTCATAAAGGAGGAGAAGCAACCCCTGGGAACTCATAATAAACGCATATTCTCAGGCTCCCAACTAAGAAATTCCAGGGGTGCAGCCCAGCAGTCTTTGTTTTTATAAGTCATCTGGGTGATTCTGGTGCTGCTTACATTGGAGCGCCACCAATCCAACCTGTCCCTGGTATATCAGACTCTGACAAATCTCGGTACCCAAAGCCCACACATGGCTTTCGTCTCCACCTGGCTGGGCAGGTGACCACAGTGTGCCAGATGCGTTCTCTAAAATACTTGGTCTTTGCCTTAGAGAAAGGTATTCAAGAAAGGTGTCCATGGCTAGCTGGCTCCAAGGCAGAAATAGCGTGATGGAAGGGCCTGGGCAGAAGGCAGCTGCTCAGGTCATGGCAGCCAGGAAGCAGAAAGGAGGGAGGAGGCAGAGAAAGGAATACACCCTTCTGAGTCACACCCCCAGGGACCCACCTCCCACCAGGCCCCACCTCACCTCCTAACAGCACATTCAACTGTGAACTCCAACCAGGCCCCACCTCCTAACAGCACATTCAACTGTGAAATCAGCCCTGGATAACTCCGCTGATGAGTATTGTGCCCCATGATCCTATTACCTTCCACACGCAGGAGGTTTTGGGGTACATTTTAGATCTAAACATAACAACTATTTCTCTCCCTTCTTCCTTGCTGAACTCTTTATCAACTCCCATCAGTCTTTGAGCCCCATTAGTCTCTTCTGTTAGAATTTTAAGTTACAATTTTACCATATCTGTTTTTGTCTCTGGCCTGGATTGCATGTAGAAGTCTCTCAGTCCATTGTTGCTTTAATAATTCTGATGTTAATATAGATATTAAATATACTCTGAATAAATGCAGTTAATTCAATACAAAAAAAATATCTCTTTACTAGAATAATGAAAAGAAAATCTAAAGAGAGTCAAGTCTCAAATACACATCATATGGAAAAACCATTGTACTGGTTGTTGGGCAGCAAAGAGTCACAAAAGAGGTAAATTGGAACCAAGCCATCATGATGGCACTTGGTAAATATTAAGCTCCTGTTTCCCCAGGACAGTATGGGCCTGTTCTCTGAGCCTGTGGATGGGTGCCATGGTATGGAGCCGTTAGCCTGAGCTCTTAGAGCTACTGTGGTGCCAAGATCCATTTCTCCTGCCTTCTGGCCTGATTATCATCCTATCTTCTAAAGGCTGACACTGAAGGCTCACTTTACTCTCTACTTCAAGGCTTGTGTAAACTTTTAACTGTCTGTCTCACAGTGCTCATTTTAGAGTTGGTTTGTTAATAAATATTTGCCATCTGTAGCAAATTTTAAAATGTAGCAGAATCTTAAAATGTCTATAGTGAAAAAGCAAGACAAGAAACTTGGCCTTTCCTAAAAAGAGATCTTTATTTTATCCTTAAACACTACAGATGTATGTATGCACACATGTGCCCATATGTATACACACATACACACTCGTGTCATGCAGTAACATGCACATACCATACATACTCATATGCACACAGACACACACACCACTCCTTATAACAGTCTTCTTGCTGTATCTGTCTATCTGTGTTAGTCACTGTGCCATGTCATCGCTGGGATGCACACCTGACACCACAACCTCAAGGAGGACAGGTTTATTTTGGCTCACAGTTTCAGTGGGTTCAGTCCATGGCCAGTTGGTTCCAAGGCAGAAAGGCATTGTGGAGGAAAGCTTCTCAACGCGTGGTAGCCAGAAAATGGAGAGAAGGGTGGAGCTGCGGAGAAAAGTACACTTTTCCAGGTTGTACTCCCAGTGGACCATCTCCAACCAGGCTGCTCCTCCTAGCAGTGCACCCAGCCATGCAGCTCCTCAGTGGATGAGTCCACCAAAGAGTATAGCACCCCATGATCCAATCACCTTCCACATATGCAGACTTTGGGGGACATTTTGGATTTAAACAGTAACACCATCCTTTCTTCATTTTGGAAAAAACTGTCAAAACAAGGTTTGCAACCAAAATTTCCTTTAGTTTTGCTCACATAATGTGGCAAAAGCCAAGAGTCTCTATAGAGATATTGAATCAGGTGGAGAGTTGAAAATGACTCACACAGCAGCAGAGAGCTGGCATTTGCAATCCCAGACCCAGAATTATTACACCCCCTGGAAATACTATTTTATATCATCTTATTTCACTTCAATATGAAAAGCAGGTGAAATGGGGCCAGCAGTTCTTTCCATTTCACATACTTCCATTTTCTTTGCTGGAGGACTTCAGACTTGCGGAACCCTTCTGTGTCTCTGGCCTTATTTTTGAGTGTGGTTGTGCTGTGAACTTATCTCACATGGGAGTCTCTCTGATGTGGCCAGTGCTCCAGTTTTGCCCTTTTCCATAAGCAATATAGCAAAATTAAGAAGAATGCTTCTGTTATGTTGCTTACCCAGTGACCCCAAATCTTGGTGGCCTCACCAACCAAGGGTCATTGTTGCACATGTCATCTGCAGGTTGGAGGTGACTCTCGCTCTTCTGCAGGCTCTCAATTGATTGTCTGTTCCATGCATCTTCTTATCCTGGGACCCAGGTCCAAGAGAAGTAGCTTTGTAGCTTGCACTCTTCTTATGGAAGGGACAGGAAGAATGACACCCAACCCACATAAATGCATTGGAAGACCTTGTTTGAGTATGGCCTGCTTCACATCCTTCGTATCCCTGTCACCCAAGAAAGTCACATAACCAAGCTAAAAATCAGCAGGTCAGGAAGTTTCCTGGAAATATGGTCAGAGCCAGAAAGGGATCAACAGTTGTGTTCAATTCATACTATCAGTGCCCATTTATAAATCCAGGATGGTGGGGATGGGGAGCAGGAATTCTAGTGAAATGAGTAACCAAAATGTACCTCTCGCATACAGCAAGGAAGGATAGTTCACCTGGTTGGGTGGATGCATTCGTAATCACCTATTTGCAGAAAAGAATTGAGAAGACTTACAGTAAAAGCACAGATACATAAGATTTAAACCATGCAATATAAGATTAAATGGAAAATAAAATGTAGGGTCATGCATAAAATAGAAATATAAAGCTTCAGTGATTGCAGTGGTCCACCTAGCAGTGAGGACGCAGAGAAAACGATGGAGTACCTACTCTTAGTGGAAGTCAGATATATACTAATACATTACAAGAAACAACATTTTCCTGCTTTGAGATTCAAGAAGCATTCATTATTTGCATCTTTGCCTAAAGGGATTGAGCCGTATGTTGAATGATACCTTCAGTAGCAGATTTTGCATGCTGTATACAACTCCTCTGTAAGAGAAGTTTGAGCACAGGAGTATTACAGCAAAGCTAGGCAATTAATAATCCGTGAATTTCAAGATATGTTTGCTTTAGTATTTGCAAAGGTAATTACTCAATCAAGGATTCATTGTTACAAAAGTGTTGTTTAAGTTTGACTCCTGGGCTTTTTTAGGGAAAGCTTTTGAAGTATAAATACCTATAAAAAATAAATGTTCTTTTATTTTAAAACAAAGGCTAATTGTGATAATCAGTATAGAAATATTTAATCAAACAGTGAACTTTGTGGTTAGAAAAGTAAACATGATCATATAATTAATTATTTGTTTACGCTTCCATCTTTGCCCAGGCAAAGTTTGGCTTCTCATTTTTCCTGCTCACCTGGTCAACCGTTGGCTTGTGACAGGGTTCCAAGGACAAGGTGCCAAGTCCTGGGTCCCTGCTGCCCCTTGAGCACAGTTCACTGTGAGCCCAATTGTGTCAGCTTACTGAGGTTTACTTTTGAGTTGGGGTTGTCTTTTTTCATTTCTATCATTAGCCTTGAGTTAATAGTATTTTTGTATGTCTATACAACGCACACACACACACAAAGACATTTGTAGGTGAAATGTTGGAAGATGCATATTCCATTTTCTATCTCAATTTTTCTTAAAGAGTGGGCTGGCAATACCCACATCAGCAGTACTTGAAGGCCTGGCTGTCACACAGATTGTAGAACCCTTGTAAATCAGTGTGTTTTGGAGGAGCACACAAATTTTATTTTTAACAAGGTCTCCAGTGAATTCTTAGGCACTCGGTCATCTGCATCAGCACTGTCCAGTGGAACTTCCTGTGATGATAGAAATGTTCCATAATCGCACTATCCAATATGGTAGCCACATGTAGCTAACAAGCACTTGAAATGCAGAGAATACTGCTAACTGAATTCTGTATTCTCTTTTTATTAACTTATATTAAAATTATTTTTATGAAAATGTTTAACCCACTTTATTGAAGTATGACTCACAAAAGTGGTACAACTTGATGAGGTTGGATAAGTACATAATCATAAAACCAAGCCTGCTATCAATGCTGTAAGCATATCTATTGCCTCCAAAAGTTTTGTCCACTCTCTTTATTATGGTTGTTTTATGATAAAGACTTTGAAGATTTACCCTCACAGCAAATGTTCAAGTACACAACACAGTTTTATTACTATAGATACTCTGCCGTAGCTACATGTAGCTAGTGGCTACTTACTGGGTAGTGCAGAACTAGACGAAAAATGCAACAGCAGTAGCACACATGGAAGTAGCAGCGGTAGTAACAATACCCAATTTTTACTTGTGACTTTGTCACTTTACTATGTGCCAGATACTATTCTAAGAACATTAGAATATGTATACACTATTCTAAGTACATTAGAATATGGTCAACGTGCACAAGGGGGCTGCCAGCCCTTCCGTAGAGGTTCATCCCACTTTGCTGATCTCCACCCCAATGAGCTGCGAAGGCACCCATGCAGTTGGCATGAGGCACTAGGGGCCACTGTGAAGAGACTGCTTCTTGCCTTTGTAATGGATCCATCCCTGTCCGTGGCCCTCCAGATCTTGCTACTCCCATAAGGGAAGGAAGAAAGGAATGAAAAGTACATGCTAGAGAAGCTGTCTCTTGTAACAGTTGTTTATAGTTTTTATGCTTTTCCAGTGCAAATCCCATGTTTTCCTAGGGTGTCTGTGTCTCCCTATTTTGGTATAGATTATATGAAACAGTGTTATGGTTTCGGTCTAAAATATTCCCCCAAAGTCTCATGTGTTCAGAGATGGGACTTTTGGAAGCTAATTTGATAATAGTGGTGTTATACTTATCCATTGATGAGTTTGCAGCCGGGTGTGCTATCAGGAGATTGAACCTGGTTGGAGGAGTGGGCCATTTGAGGTATGACTTGAAAGGTTGTATCATTGTCCGCAGCTCCTCCCTTCTCTCTGTGCTCTGGTTGCCGCGGGCTGAGGAGCTTTGCTTCACCAGGCTCTTCAGTATGCTCTTTCTCCTTAGAGCCAGTAAACCATGGAGTAAGCCCTTTGAGGCTGTGAGCCTGAATAAACAAGTCTCTCCTGTTTAATTTGCACATGCCATGTGTGTTGTCATAGTAACAGGAAGTAACTGATACACTTTTTGACTTGGGAGATGGACTAGAAAGAGTATGTGACCCACCTCCATCCACAAACCCTGAGTGAGGGAGAAAGGTAGAACATGGTCTAATTTCTCTTTTACCCAACACTCAGACCATGATATTTATAAATACATCTCTTAATAAAATTTGAGTTATCTAAGAGAATTTATGTTTATACCTGGCTTAAAAGTTCTCAGACAGAAGCGAAGCTGAGGAATGGAGACAGGAGACAATCCAAGTTGGTAACTTGGTTGCCTAGTTCATGATTTTATTAAACTTTGAGGGAGTGAAAATATATCGTCTTTCCTTGCCAGAATCTATAGAACAAGCACAAAGTATAATGTATTAGGAAATAGGTTAGAAAAGATCATAAGACTATGTATTTTTGCATCTTGCAGTTGATGACAAAAAATTATTTTCCTTAAATGTTTGGTTCCTGTAGCAAATAATTTCTGAGTGCTACTCTTCCTTTGGGAGTTCAGGAAGACATTTTGCCTTCTCTTGCATTTGCAGTATTTTCCAGGGACTCATCCTCAGGAGGGATGCTAGGGAGGCGAGGTAGGCTAATTATCTTAGATTTGAGTTGCTGGTTGGAGCGTGTTTTCTACCTTCATAGCCGGAAGGCAGAACAGTGTGCCAGTGTGTTCCTAGAAGCTTCCGTCGTGGGCCAGTGGTAGCCCTGTCTCCTCACCTGCTCGCAGGGGTCTCCAGTGACCTGCAGGCTTGCTTTGCCTACTTGTTTTGGGTTATTTTGCTTGAATGTTGTATTTTTCATCACCCCGTCTGAGGCATATTCTAAGTACCACTTTGTCCCTTTCCTGGTTCTAGTTAGAATCACAATTCTGTGACACGGTGCACCACATTCCCCCCTGCGTATTTCCAGCGTGTTGTTTTCTAGGAGTTTCAGCCTCCTAATTTTTGTAAAAAGGAGTAAGTAGTAAAACTCAGGATCAAGTCCCTTAAAGTAAGAGGAGTCAGGCTGCCTCGGTGTTGATTTCTTTCTGTTCTGAACCTTTGGACCAATGGGAAGATTGTAGGAAGGACCATGTAGATTCTTTGTCACCCTCCAAGAGGACAGGAGTGCTGTGATTCAACAGAGAGGTCACTGTTAGGTTTTCCATCAGCCCCACCCATCTGTGGTTAGCATGTATGTCTTCCAGAGTCTGGCAACAGGTTTCCTGAACACCAGGTTTAGAATGACTAGAAATTTTTATTGTCCTCTGCTTTTTCATCTATCTTACTACCTGATGAGAAGATGTCACTGGGTGATGCTGGCGAGATGCTACCTGAGATCCGGATCCCACACATGTGATTCTTATCCTGCTGTTCATCTGCCTAAAATATTACCCCAGTTCATGCTTCCCATAGATGAGGACACCTAGATTAGACATGTGCAGATAAGAGGGCAGCTGAGTAAAACCTAGAACATCTCCTTCCGTTCCCCTGGATTCTCACCTGCAAAGTAAAAATATGCCAGAAATAATAGCAGGAACTTCTGTCATGAGAACAGTGATTGTCCAAAGTCAGTCCACATGATGCCGCTGCTGCCTGACGTAGGGCATGGCGGCGGCCGCGCTTTGTGTGTCTCTAGAGTTCGCCTCAAACATCTGCACTGGGAAAGCCGATGAGCATGAGGTCCCTGGTCATGGTTTCATTCATCTGTTTATTAGGAAGACACATGTCATTTCTGGGCCAAGTGTCAAAGCCCAACAGGACTACTGAGCAATCTGACTGTTGTTTGGTAAACATGCAGCGTCTCTGCACCTGAGGCTGATTTCCCCCAAGGTAATTTAATTTGTAGAAATAAATGCACTTAATTTGCAACAGTTGGAATTCTTGATGCTGTGTACTGTAACACCCTGGCCAGGCCATTAACAGAGCTTGTTTAGTAATAAAAATCAATGAATTCAGTCTAGCAACTCATTTTATGTTGCAATTGGTTGTCTTAACAAAATCAGTCTGTTTGGACATTTACTTAGCCAAGATTAAAGACCAAATATCAGTGACTGTTGAGTGCAAAGAAGATTGTTTATCATTTTAGTTATTCCTTATCTCTCCGTAGCTCCTTTCCCATGAGATCATTCAGCCATCATTGAAAGTGGCGATTACTGGGGTGTCTGATGGCCCCTGCTTTGGGGAGGCTCCTCCCTCTGGGTCTCACCCTTTCTCCAGCTGGAGAATCCTGGTGGACACAGCCAGGCCCTGGACACAGCCATGGCCTGCGTGCCACTCAGGGCTTTCAGATGGGAGCCAAGAAGGCAAGAGGGTGCTCTTCATATAATATGGGACACACAGACTAGGTGTAATAAAAAATACGGTGTGTGTTTAAATTAAAATAAATTTTATTCCGGTAAAAAGCACATGGCCACCTATTGCCTTCACAACACTCTCCCTCACTTCGAACACACTCGTCCCATCATTCTTGCCACGTGCCGAAACAGTTCTGGACGTCCTCTCTCACGAGTGTCTTTAGTTGTACTGTCCTGGCTGCTTCCAAGTCCTGAATAATTCACAATGTTTACTCTTCATGTTCATTTTAAGTTTGGAGAAGAGCCACCAGTCACAGTGTCAGATCAGTGGATAAGGCGGATGAAGACACGCAGTCATGTTTTCGTAATGCTGCCTTTCCACTGGGTGGCACTTGGCAGTGGCATTCTTTTTTCTTTTTAATCACACCTCTTAAAGACACTCGTGGAAGGACTTCCAGACCTGCTTCACAAAGTGGCAAGAATGATGGGATTAGTGTGTTCAAAGGGAGTGAGAGTATTTTGAGGGGGATTCATGGCAATGTATCTTTTAATGCAGTATTCTTTGTTTAATTTAAACATTCATTGTCTATTTTAACCATCTCTTGTAGTGCTTAGGGAATGCTGTGCAGAGAAAGATCTCTGTATATGTTCAGTACAAACCCAATTTTTTCTTAATATTCTCTATCCATGGTTAGTTGAATCTGCAGCCACAGAGCCCACAAAGGGAGGAGGGCTGACTTTATACAGCAACAGGCAGAAAGTAGGAAATCAGCTGGGAACTGAATGAAATTGTTAATTTTGTCCAGCAAACACTGAGAGTGGTTGCAGATATTTAAGAGGAAAGAGAAAATTCTGAGTGTATCATCTTCTCCGATTACGTTTTTATGGGTCCACTTGAAACCCTAGAAAGCGGAGCTGAGAGATGCTATTTCAAGCATCCTGCTTCTCCTTGAGTGATGAAGCAGCCTCAGTTCCTTCTGCCCGTAAACCAGTGGTGCATGGACACAGCACGGTCCTCTCCGCTTCTGGTTGCCAGCAGGGAAGACAGGACCAAGAACTCCACTTCACGCTTCTTAGTCAGAGTGACAGGACACGGCAGATTGCAGAGCAAAGGTGCACAAAGATATCGTCAATTAACCTAATAAAATTGATTTAAAAGGCTTTAAACTTGAGAGCAAGTTCAGTGGCTATGAAACATCTTTCTGCTCCTTTGAAGTGATGGAATAAAATGATCAATCGCCCTTATCAACCTCCTTTTTTGGTCATGTCATGGCGGGAATAGCTTCTCCACGGGCAAATTAACCTTCATTTAGAAAGAGGGTTTCCGCAGTGACTTTCCTGTCTCTCTGAGCTCCGGGGCTGAGCCTCTGGGACTCCGTGGGACTCCTTTCTCCTTCTTGCACGTCCTCAGGTCACATGCAGGAGGGAGGGGACAGCTCTGGACTAACTGGGCTTCCTGGCTGCTGGTCTTGCAAGCTCTGGGCCTTCACATGGGGAGCTCCCCTGGAGGCTGGGCTTTTAAAAACATTTTTGGAATTATAAAAATAGAAAAGTGTTTATTATAAAAATATTCAATTCATTAAGAATTATATAAACTTAAAGTTCCTTATCCCCCTTCATTTGAACAGTCTGATTTGTATATAGCCTTCCAGTCCCCTTATCTTTGTGTAGTTACAAATACATGTGCCCGTGTGCAGAGAGGTATACTCAGAAATATACGTGGCACCTTCTATGTAAATGTAACATGCTTTTCCCACAACAGATATTTTTACAACATCTGTAGTGTGCCACACTCTGAACACATCATTTATATTATTCTGTAGCACCTGTTTTTACCCTTAAAAAAACACTATCAAGGACATACACTCACATCAGGAGTTTAGATTCACCTCATTCTTTGTTATAGTTGAGTGTCTTTCCATTTAGTAAGCAAATACTCTGTTTGTTTAGTAAATAGATACCTATTGAGCACTTGCTATGTGCCAGTGGTAGTATAGGGGCTGAGCTTACAGCAATAACATGACAGATGAAAGTCTCTTTATGGAGTATTTTAATCAGGATCTTTTGATGTACACTAGGGTTTTTCTAGTTTTGCTCTTTTAACAGATACAAAAGTTGTAGCCTTATTTGTGTGTTTCATTA
>PVJO010006792.1:0-86423 GCA_004026905.1 Hystrix cristata
AGTTTTAAACCTTTATGAAGATTGTAATTAAAGTTCTTCCAAATCTGACTTCATAAACCAATTTACCAGAACTAAAACTACCATGACTATTCAGCCCTCCGGGTGCCACAAAATAGAGTTTGCAGAATCAAGAGCCTCCATCAGTTGAGACTGTGGACACAATTCCAAATTTACACCTATTCTGTCATGGGATTTGGGCTGGTGGTTTTTCTTCTTTTCTTCTCAGACTTAATGCTCATGTTCTCACTCTCAGAGTTAACCTGTTAATGCCCCAAAATATGCCATGCTGTGGTTGGTTCCTGCATTTTACAGGCTGGCAGATACTCATCTCTGGCTCGCAGCCTGCAGGTGGGAGCCTCAGCAGCGGAGCCTCGGTGTCAGGAAATCAGCAGCTGCTCGTATATCACACTGGTCATTAGTGGAGGATCATTCTGGACCTTTGCCCACAGCTCCTTGCTGTGGCAGGAGAAGGGCTATAAAACCCTAGGCCCTGTCAGCCGTTGTCACTTAGGTGAGAATTTATCAGGTCTCCAAGTGCCCTCTGACTGGATTATTATGAATAATGAATGAAGCTTTATGCTACACTGAAGCATTAATAAGATGGGAATGACTGGGAGAAATTCTGTGCACCGAGATGGCTGCCGCTCTCTGGGCTAGCAAGCCCACAGCTGGTGGCCCTGTCTGCACGGTCCCCGCCGAATCTGTAACTGAAGAGGGCCTCCTTTAATTGTGCAGGGAGTTTACAGTCTGAGTTTTAGCCTGTGGGTGGTAATAAAGAACCAGGAATGAAACTGAGTGAATCTGCACTAGCAAAAGTGGACAAAGCAGATTTTTGAGTCTCTCGATTTAATAAAAAATAAATTAGAATGTCTAATATCCCTCATCTCTTTTTACCATCATCCTAAAGCAAGAGTCTACTGTGAAATGTGGTCTTGTAAGAAATTTTTAATAAATAAGTGCAACTCTTTCATGACTAAGATATTTAGGATTTGGAGGGATGAATTCTGCCACATTTTTAAGTGTGGGTGCTCTTGTGGGTCTCAGAAATACACGCACCGAGACTCAGGAAGGGTCCAGCAAACAAGAGAGTAGCCACAGGCATCCACAGTCTGGCTGAGGGAGCAACGTTCCTCTAGGGTGTCCTAAAGGGAATCATCTTCTAAAACTGTGCAAGTTCCACCAACTCCTTCCTGCTGGCCGGTCCCCAAGTGGCTATCTTCCCTACCTTGTCATCCTGGAAGTCATTTTGGAACGTTCTGGTTACTTCCTTCCAGAGTTCCCAAGTTTTAAAACACAAGGTCATCTGACTCTCTCTGGAAAACACTGATTGTATGCAGTAGAGGCCAATTTATGCATTCATTTTGCACTTGACTCTCTTCCCAGGTTTCCAGAGCCGAGCACTGGAAGTTGTGTTTGTCAATTTGCCATCTCCGGTTCCCTTTCAATTTAACCTCATTCTTCTGCATGCTCTTAATCCTGAAATCTTTCAGAATTCTGGGAAATTTAACAAAACGAAAATTTCCCAAAAGACATCGTGGGGAAAAAAAAAAAAAAGAAGACATTGTGACAATTGTAACCTGGAGCATTGATTCCACAGCTCTGTAAGGAATGCTGAAATGCGGGTCTTCGTCTGGTCAGCAGTCTCTAAGACGTGGATCCACTGTCTTAGGCTCTGCAGTTATTGGCCAACCTGAGAAACTCACTCAACTTCTGCCCTTCACAATTGTCTCACCCCAGGGAGGTGGAGCTGATCTTAGTTCTTATCTAAGCTGAAAATCCCAAGATCCATTCAGAATATGAACCCCTGCTACAGTTGTGACCATGAGAAAGAAGTCAGAGCCTAAAATACACTCACAAGGATGCTGAGCAAATCCTCCCTGTTCTTAGTACCAAGGAAGAAATCCATTCCCTGGTTCTCCAGGTAAATGGAAATTAGCAAGTAAAATCCTCAACGTTCGGTTCCCTAGTAACTTTATGTTTCATTTTTCAATTTTTTTTTTAAATTTTTTGCCAAGACCATGTATTGGTACATTGTATACATAATAATCATATTCAACATGGATATTTTGTACCTGTACATGATATATCTTGGTTTTCCCCCCTCTTTCCTCCCCTCCCTTCCATTCCCCCACCCTTCCTTATTTGCAACAGGTTTATTTACATTTTTCCATTTTTTCCCTTTCTCCTTTCTTTCCTAATAACTTATATTTGCCTCCTAAAAGCCCAAACATCTGCCTGAATCACACCTAAGCGAGCAGCCTTCTGTGGTCTCCGGGTAAGCTTATCGTGTCGAGGAGCTCCGAGAGCGCAAGCCCACAGGGCGCGGGCGTGTGTGCCGTGTGCCGGGCCGCACACGCTCTGCGGGGACGCACTGCGGAGAGGAGGCGCCCCACCCTGAGCCAGCGCGACTGTGCCACGCCAACCACTGGCTTTGGCAGAGCGTCCTACCAGCGCGAAGCCATAATCTGTCTGGCAGGCGTGAGACGCCGCAGAATCCCAAGGTTAACTGGGAGCAAGGCAGTAAACACTAGCTTTTCCCAGGGTGTTTTTCGGGCTTCTGAGCTGTCTGAAGACAAAATCTACTTCAACCTCAACGGAAAAAACCGTTATTTAAACTCTCAAAGGTTTTAAAAAGAAAGTAGCAATTTTGCCAATATTTTAAAAAATGATACAAAATTTTTAATCTGTAAAATGTTGAAGAGAACACAGACAATTAGATGACAAATCACTTATTTTTCTGAGATTCACTAACGGGGGAGACTCAGAGTGGTGCAGTCACCCACGCATTCCAGACCATCCTGAAACGGTGTGATGTTTACCGGGTCTCCTTGCTCCTGAGGCTTGTTACATCCTTAGTATTCAAACTTAAACAACTTTTACGGGTACAGGGTTGACATCTTCAGCCGAGACAGGGAGACAATCCACAAGCCCAGGGGTCAAGAAACAAAGAATAAGGGTTGAACACTTAGGATCTCTTCAACTCACTCCAGAAATTTTACCTCGATAAGAAAATGTGAAGATGAAAATGAAAAGACGGGGGGCGAGTAAAGAAAAGAAAGTGGAGCATTAAACACAAGGAATGTCTTATAACAACATAAACTCGAAGGAAGATAATCACTAAGGAATTAGTCAATAAGATAAAAATTAATTTAGGATTGACGGGAATATGTTTGAACAAGAGAATTCGAGTAACAACAAAGATGGAAATGGGGAAAGTAAATATAACAGAGTCACAAAAAGATAAGTGATGGGTAATGCATGAAAGGAAACAAGTGGAAAACAAGTGGACAGGAAAGAACAAAATTATTTGCTAAAGCAAAAGGAAATGTAAAATCTGTTGCAGTCAGTGGTGCTGGCTTTAACCCTCGGGGCTCAGACAAAAGCGGACGAGATGCACGCGATTATTATTTATTCATGTCCCTTGCTTCGCTGGGGTTCTCCTGGCAAAGTTCCAGCAGCCTTGCCATTTGCGAGAATAGGGACTTCAGAGTGTAGCTGTTCTGAAGGTTTGGTCCTGTAATCTCCTTTAATGTTTCTACTGCATCAAAAGGTCATCTCAATTCAGATGTTCGTAAAATTGAAATTACTTTAAGGTCTCGTGCAGATCTAAAACTCTGGCAGACAGGGGCTGCCTGTGATGGGGTTTATACCCCGGGTGTGAAGAGCCCCTTCAAGGTGCTGTTTTATCGTCTCTAGAGGTTTCATTGTCACTCAGTTGAGTCGCTCCAAGTCGGCCTCTTCCATCTAACTGTGTATGTGCTACCACAAACTAAAATTTCAGCAGTATGCATAATAGCTGATTTAAATTACAGGATGTTCCACCAGACATGGTAATGGAGGCAGAAGTGTCGGCCCTGAACTCAGCATGTTATTTGTGGTCTTGCAGTATCTCATGAAGTCTCTTGGCCCTACAACTCATGGCTTGTGACAATTTCCAAGTACTGAGTCAACCAGGCCACAGGTCCTTTACATATTTATGATCTCGAATATTTCTCCAGACTCTGTGAGTTGAAATTAATTTCCTCATATTGTAGAAAAAGAAATCTCACAGGAAAATCAATTTATGAATAATTAGGAATTAGCTAAGAGTCCTGAACTGTTTTGGTGAAAAGTTGTGCACATGAAATTAGTCTTAAAATAGAATTCACAGCTGAAACTGAAAAATTGTTTCATGATAATGGAGAGTTGAAAATACTTTCAGATCTTTTATGAATTAGAGAAAGAGAAATATTTACAAGACTAAATCATAGTCTTCCATTTACCAGGGAATTAATCTTAACATTCCTGAAGTGACACAATCTTGATTTATCTAAGATTTATTTTCACTTTGAACTCTCAAAATTTATTTACCAAAAATAGTTTATCTAAGGTGCCCAAACATATTAATTGTAAGTAAAACATTGCCTTCCCAATAAATATGCAATTAGCTCCTCTACCCTTGTTAAACATGTATACTATATTATTTACCTGAGAAGTTGGAATTATTCCAAAACTCTCCCTGTAATTGCATAATTAGTTGGTTTCTTTAAATGAGGATCATGTATTTGAACAGAAAATGCCTGTTTATCATGTCAATATATAACCACCGTAGACATTCCAATAAAATTCTGGCCAAAATGCGTATAAATTCACTAAAAACTCACAAAAGACGCCATTTAGGTTGTAGCTTAATAGGGATTTGGTAAACATTACATCAACCAACCTTACTAGCAAAAAGACTCAATATTGGATAAATAAAAAGGATTATGTTGGGGATGGAGTAAAAATAAATCTCTCCTCAAAAGCATAAACACATCTGATCAATCTGAAGTGCTAACTTTATTTAAAGCAACGAAATATATTCCACTCAACATGAAAGTAGTCAAATTCTTTTCATCTCAAACTAAAGTTACATAATCTTGAAAACCAAGGGTTAGATCATCTACAATGTTTTTGTAAAAGTGGATTTTGTAGCATTCCCAGTCAAAGGTTTCTTTCAAAATTAAAGTTCACTTACTTTACCAAGGATGTTCCCTTCAAAAGCATTCACCTTTTGAGTTAGAATTACAGATTATCATTTTTTTTCTATTTTTAAGAACTAAGTTATAAAAGCAATTCAGAGTTCGAACACTTATCATTTTCAAAATCAGGTTAAAACTTCTTTCGGCCACAAGAAGAATGACGGAGCCTCACGAGAAATGATATCTATTATACAAGTCCTACTGAACAATCTATTTATTTTCACAGAGTAAAATCAAGTCAGTAGGCGAGCAATAGATATCTCTCACACTAAGCAATACTCTACACAGTGTTATCTTCCTTTGCTTAAATACATTTCATATTATTTTTACTCTAAACTCATTTATCTTGAGTTGTTGATCACAGAAATTTATGCAAGAGGGACCGTTTTATTTAGGAATGATGTAGAACATGTCATGAACCATCTCTGTGGTTTATCATATATGAATTCTGTGTGAAGAAAAGATAAATTAAGGCAATTTGAAAATACAGGGAAAACATGCTCCAGGTACAATTTACTGGCCACACAGCCCTGAACATCATATTCTAATTCGTTTTAATTTCTGAAAATATTTGGATGCCATGGGAAGAAAGCTGTCCTAAATATATGTTACAGTACACAGACGTATACATATATCCATGTAAAATATAATATAATCACACTGGAGAAATGATTTTTATGCTCATGTGCCTTTTAAAAATGAAATCACGGGTTGGGGATTTAGCTCAAGTGGTAGAGCACTTGCCTAGCAAGTGCAAAGCCCCAAGTTCAAACCCCAGCACAAAAAAAAAAAAAAAAAAAAAAAAAAAAAAAAAAAAAAAAAAAAAAAAAAAAAAAAGAATCAATGCTTCCAGGTTCTCATTGGTTAAGTAAACTTGTCCTTTGTTGGTACTTTTCATTTTTAGCTTTTATTACTGCAAGAAATTTGCAGTTCAGCAAGAATTTCAAGACAAAATATTCTCACTACTAAACCAAGAAAAGTTTAAAGAAAACTAATAAAAGAAAGGAGAGAGTGAGAGAGAAACAGAGAGCAGTTCAGTTCAGGCTGTTTTCCCCCATCATATAGAAAGAACAGTTCTCTTCCCTCCTTTTAGGAAAGAAAAAGATGAAATGCTGAAAAGAGGGGGAAAAAATGACTGGGATAGTTCTGTAGGTCTTCCTAAGTCAGGAATGCATATTGACTAAAAGGTGGTTTTTTGTCAAATTTTGAATAAGAACTCAGATGAGCTATTAGTCGTAAGTAAATGTCAAACTCCATTTCAAGCCAAATACAAATAAATTATTTATAGACAGCTTATAATTTGTAATAACTGTACAGTCTTCCTTTCTATTACTATGGAAAATCATGTCATTTTGGATAGTAAAATTAAAACTCATTAGGAATTCTGGTAATAAACTTACAGCATTGCAAGTTTGGTACATATTATTAAATCAAGACATTGTTCCCCAAATTTAAATGTTCAATCCTTCTCATGAGCTGGTTCGTGTTTTTCCAAAGAAGATCTGAAATAGTTTATTTCAAATAGTTTATTTCAAATAGTTATTTCAACAGTTTATCTGAAATAGCTTTATCAGGCTTAAAAAACATGAAAACAGATGAATGAAGAGAAAATGAAGGCAGAAAAATAAAATGAAACCAGTGTCAAGAACAGCATATAATTATGGCTTATACCTAGATGTGCCCCCAAAGCCTCATGTAGTCATAGGTGGGGCTTTTTAGAGGCGGCTGGATGTAGAGTGTGTGATGCTGCAATTAAGGATGTGATGCTGGGATCAAGGGTGCCCCACCCTGGTGGCCTGAATGGAATGTAAGGGACAGAAAGAGGGCTGCCGTGGTTGCTTGCTGCTGCTACTTCTGTTGCTTTATGATTTTGACTGATTAAAACATAATATACTTATAATGCAAAGAAAACCAAGCCCAATAGCTTTGTCTACAGATGTGAAAAACAAAACATGATTTTTAATGGCCTTTTCTGACCTCCCATCTTTTGGGGATTTATCTCTCCATGTTCCAAAGATTTTTGAGCCTTGTCTATGACAGCATTTATTGCAGAGTATTACAAATGTCTGTTCACGTCCCCGTTTAATCACAGGCAGGAGTAGTGCTTGTCTTGTTCACTTTTTTATCTTCAGCGCTGGGCACCTTGTCTGCCCGTGGTAGGCATTCTGCAAGTACCTCCAAAATGGATTAATACCTCTAGGGATAATTATAAGAATTAGAAAAAATTCCACAAGGCATAGAAGGTGTTCAGTAAATATATCTATTCATCGAGGCTTCTGCAATGAAAACATTGACAAATTTTAAACAAACAACAACAAAAAAAGGCTTTCTTGTAAGACCAGGGGAAGGAAACCAGAATTGCCACCAAACATCTCAATTCTTCCACTAGCATTTTGCCTTAAAGTTTTCATTCCAGTATTGTGTAGAGCTTTGTATTCAGACCCTGCTGCCTAAACTTGGCTCGTTCACTCACGTGAGTCTGCATTTTGTCATCTGCACAATGTGAATAATGCTGGTACCTAGTTATTTGGTTTATTTTATGAGAAACAACTGAGATGATGCACGTACGGTGCTTGGCACACATCATATCCTAGATGACCATACATTCTTTTTCCCTGGGCTCGCAGGCAGCAGGGCTGTGGCTGCTCCTGTGGCCTCTGGGACTGTCCTAGAGAACTGAGACAGTTGACTGAGAACTGTGAGTGCAGAAATGTTCCAAAGACATAAAACCACAGTTGTGTTTAGATGGGAGAAAAAAGAATAAGGAGATGAAATGGTGGGGATTCTCTTCATGAAAACAGAGTAGGAATAAACAAAAAGTATATAAATTATAAGACGGATAGCCCTAGGGAGTTTCCCCACACATGAGGCTTCCTCGGACTCATTTTGTCTCGTATTTGTTGTCCTTCTCCTTAAAGAATACACAGAAAATGAAACTCCACCTATTTTTCCTAAAAACCATGTACTTATATATCACCACTATTTCTGTACAAAACTAACTCCACAGATATATATGTATTTTTTATTTTGCTAAAATAATAGCTTCAACTTAGTTAAATTAGAAGAAAGTATTTTCAGTGTTAATAAAGTTCTAGTGTCAAGAATTAATTTTGTCTGTTTAATATGTGAAGTGTATTCCAGAGAACAAGATCCCTGTTCTATTTATCTGTTATTAATTATAAAATCTGTCTTATACTGCTACAAGAAAATATTTCTACCAAAGCATATGCTAGATCAAGAGATTGTGTATGTCATTTTTTATATTCGCAGTACATAATGATTACATTCATCATGAGGATTTGGTACATGTACATAATATGTCTTAATTCTTTTACGTACTCCGCCAAGAGCTGGTGTTTAGTTTCCATCTAAAATGTGGTATCAAAGTCCCCAGTATTGTGAAGAGCATATTGTATTAAGAGACACCGAAGTACGTGAGGGTGCACGCGGCATCTGAATCCAGTTCAGTGACTACCATGTTGTCAATATGTAGCCATTATTTAGCCAAAGTTTGTGTAAGAAAAATGAAACTAGAAATTTGGAAATGAATTTAGGAATCACCTAGTCCAAATCTCTCATTTTATAGTTGAGGAAACTAAAATTCTTCTTGGAGGTGACTTGCCCAAATTCAAATAAATCATTGGCTTACAGACAGCTCCCATGATCTTGCCTCCCAGTATGCGTGCTCTTGAGCAATCGCCCTTCCCTGAGTATGTGCTGGCCCTGGTATCGTGCATCTGATAAAATATTGGGACAATGGTAAATGTCACCACTGAAGTAGTTTACAAAAAGACTCTGGCTTCTGTCTTATTTGCTGTCTTGTTCACCCTCTTGGCTTCTCCTTGACTCTGAAGGAACTCAGTTGTGTTACTCTCCTTCTGGAGAGGCCCATATGTAAAAGAACTGAGGAAATTCTCAACAACAACTAGTGAGCAACTGAGGCCCCCAGTTTAACAGCTTTTGAAGACTTGAACCTTGTGAACAACCGTGTGAATGAGTTCGGAAGCAGCTGCTTCCTCAGCCAAGTCTTCGGATGAGACCACAGCCTTGTAACAGCCAGGAGATTCAGCCCTCAGCTAAGCTGTGCACGAATTCCTGACATTTTAAGTAACTAAATTGTGGTGCAATTTGTTATTCAGCCGAGTTTTGGTCCTGCATGTTTTTGTCTCAACTTTGCCGATGACTATGCCAATGTATTTCTAAAACTATCCTCTGAGAATTAGTTTTGTCGTTATCTCTATTTTTCTGCATATTTTTCATTTACTTTAAAACCTCTTCTTTGTGATGTCAACCTGTGTGTTTTACTACTGAGAAAGTTTTTATTTCTTTTACTTCTGTTGGCAAAGTCCAGCACAGGTTCTGTACCCTCCATTGTAGGCAACGTAAGCAAGGCACATTACACCAAAGTGTGTGTCCAGGGACTCTCTTGTTAGATACAGATGAGATATATCTATTTTTAGTGCTCCATAAAGCCTCAAATAAGCTGAAAAACAAGAAATGGAAAAGTCTCAACAGGTCCCCCCGAGGTTCATGCCTCCTTTCCCATTTTCCACTGAAGCCGGGTTGTTCCCTTATCTTTCATCCAGACTTTACATTTAGTCTGATGGTGTTTGAAGCTGTCAGGTAAACTTTCTCGGGTTTCCTGACATGATTTGGTATCTGACCTTGGTCAAGTCAATTAGCCTTCTCTGCTTCTTAAAGCAAAAAGCAAATGTCTTGGGCAAGAATTTAAATTTGTTTTAAAATTGTTTATTTTTTAGATTATTCCAGTGTGTCCCTCTCTGTGTTTATCACATGTTTTAGGTGCTGGAGCTCAAACTCGGGGCCTTGTGCTTGCTAGGCAAACACTCTCTCACTGAGCTAAATCCCCAACCCTCATTTTTTAAAGTAAAACTGTGGATGATAAATGTTTTATTACGATGAAAGAATATAAGAATCAATTTTAATTAGAACTAGAAAATTGTCCTAAAGACCCTATTGGATGATGTAACAAACATGTTAAATCACAATATATCTGATTACATGGAATGTGGTCACAAAACAATTTTATTTTGTCTACCTCTGTCTCATTAAAACTTAGGCAACAGAAAAAGTTCCTCTTCTCTGACTCCCATGACTTTTCTGGTCTAGCTGTGTAACAAAACATCCCACAGTCACGTCAATTTAAAAAGCACAGTCTCAGCCAGGCATTGTGTCCTTGCTCCAGCACAAGCAAAACTTCCTGCTCGTTTTGAATGAAAAGTCTCCTCTTTCCAGCTGGGGCCCCGCTGGTGGCTTGCTGTTTCTTCTCCTCCCTCTTTCTTCTCACCCCACCCCTGCCACTGGCAACTGCTTGAGTCCAAGTCAGTAGCAGGGAAAGGGGAAAAGGGCAGAAGTGAAGAAAGCTCCAACCTAGGGGGCGAATGTAAATAAAGCTACTGTAAATAGGGAAGGGTGGGGGAGGGGAAAGGAGGGGTGGGGAAGAATGTGATCACTATGTATACAATGTACCAATACATGTTCTTGGAAATAAAATTTAAAAAGAAAACTCTAACCTGACTGGGATTCACTGGAGATGTGTTGGCGCTCTCTGGCTACAGTTTTCAAAGTAGACTTTCTTTCTTGGGTTCTCCAGAGTCCCCCTGAATTCCCAGGCCTCAACGCCCTGGTGCAGGCCACTGCTGACAGCCACTGTTTCATTCCCTGCTGAGACACCCACATCTCTTATTTCCAGAGTGCTGGCACCTGGCAATCTTCCCTACTGGACAGGAGCCCATTCAAAAAACACAGATTACTTAACAGGTCTAAAGTTATAGTCAGATGGGAGGCACAAGTGCTAGTGTTCTACTGCACAGTGAGGTGATTATAGTTAACATTAATTTTCTGTATATCTCAAAATAGCTGAAAGAAAGGATTTCGATGTTCCCAACCCAAATAAGTAATAAATGTTTGAGATGATGGGTTGTGTATATGGATGGACACATCACATCGTACCTCATAAATATGCAAAATTATTATATGTCAATTTTAAAAATTGAAAGTAAATTTCAAAGAGATGGGCAGTCAGGCTAAGTATCCCCCCACCTTGTCCCTACTCTTCTCTCACACCCAGAAGGCAGCCCGCACCCTGCGGTCACAGGCCCTCCAGCCGAGTGAGCCAGGCTCCACTGTGCCCCTTGAGTGCAGAGAACCCGGCACGCTCTCCAAGCGTCCCACTGACATTTCCTCACTAAACTTTGAATGCAGAAGCGAAGATCTCCCGGCAGTTCTCTCCAAACAAATTCTCTTCATGGAATCTCTTTTTTCATCAACCAAAACCTTTGTATTACCCTGGGATAGATGTGAACCAGGAGGTGTGAAGCCATTTTTAATTAGTTCCTTAGAAGACATTGTATGCTCACTTTGGAAAAGCATGTGGATTGTAATTTGCTTTAAAATTTCCAACTTATCATACCTGATGATAGAAGGACCTGAACCATGACAGAAACGTTGAGTGGCAAATTGATCTATGATTCTATAAAACTTAGATACTTTCACATGCCCTCAGACACTGAAGGCCGTACTGTTGAGAAAGTACACATCGAAAAAGGTATAAAGTTTGTACACACTTCTCTGAGCCCATTACAAGATAAACATAAAAATGCCCCCTTCTGACATTTTAGATGCTAAGGTGCAGCCTAGGTCAAAGTCTTATAGCTAAGTTATAAACTCCAGAAGAGCATTATTCTTCAAGCACTGACACAAGTTTAAAAGAGACCTGCTGAGCAGAAAATAGCACATCCTGAAGAAGAAAACACCATATCCAGAGGTATGTGAGAACAACTATGAAATGTGTCTAGCAGTACAGATATTTTTATTATAACAGATGTTTTGCATGCCTCAGGAATTGGCTGACTCACTGAGGAAGGCATCGTTTGGGGCAAGATTGCAATGCTGACCTAAATAATCACCTAAATAATCATCCTCGAGTGCTCCAGTTATCTGCCGCTGTGCCATAACCCATCTCAAAACCCAATGGTTTACGACCACAGCAATTTATTTGATTCTAATTCTGCAATCTAGGCTAGACTCAACTAGATGACCCTTCTTCTGTTCTCACTTGGTATCACTCACGTACTGGCGTCATCTGGGGCCATCGACTGTGGCTGGAGATCCAAG
The DNA here is from genome assembly GCA_004026905.1 of Hystrix cristata. Lineage (NCBI taxonomy): Eukaryota > Metazoa > Chordata > Mammalia > Rodentia > Hystricidae > Hystrix > Hystrix cristata. Next base: position 12,138 of record PVJO010006792.1, read on the forward strand.
ATGGCTTCATTCACATCTGTCGCCCTGACTGAGATGGCTGGAATACCTGGGAAGCTGATGGACTCTTCTCTGGCTGTACGATCTCTCAACCAGGAGAGCCAGAACTCTTCACAAAGTTGCCAAAGATCCCAAGAGAATGCAACCGGAAGCTGCCAGGCCTCTGGTGGCCTAGACACTACATTTTATTTTGTTGGTTAATGCAAGTAACAAATCCAGGCCAGATTCCAGGAAGTTGGAAATAGGGTTCGCCTTTCGACGAGAAGAACTGCAAGGAATTTGTAACAATCTTTGATTCATCCCATGATGTTTTAAAGAAAATAGTGTATTTTGTTGTCTTTGGAAATACTCTGACATGCTGACCATCTGATAATCTTAAAACTCCAAAAAGCAAAATTTATAAGTAAAAGGGAATAAGTTTTATTCAAAGCGATGGTGACAATATGTGTAAGGCCTCAGGAAAAAAATGAAATTCACTCAAAGGAAATATGCTAGAAGATGCACCTTCCTAGCCATCTTCAATTTGCTGTTTTATGTATTTGTCATCAATGATGATTAGAATCTCTTACCCTAGTAACAACATTTCAATGAGTCCTTACTAATTCGTTAAACTCATCCTTCCACCATTAGTCCCTTTATTCAATACATAGTTTAAGCCCCTTTTATTTGATAGGTATTGTGCTAGACTCCATTGCCTTTAAGAAACTCACAATTCTGTATGGTTATTAATATCCCACATAGAACCAGAATCAGAGCTGTTTAGACAGTAAAAGTGGACAAAATAGACAAAATAGAAGGAAACAGAAATGTGACATGAATTAATGTCAAAAGCATGAAACCAAATTTCTAATTTCTGCTCAGTGAAATACAGCAGAAACATACCATATGGACAAACATACCATATACAATAAGGTTATCAAAGGGTAATCAGGAGGCAGAAGACTTTAGTCTTCTATTTACATTAATCACATAAGCCATATCCATCGCCTACAAACTATCTGCTGGCCTAATTAGTAGACACTAGACACATAGTGATAAATGAAATAGATTTGTTTTAGCTTCCTTGGTGTTTTCCATTCATCTCTTGATTGGTATTTGATGGAAACCCTGAGTTACTGCCAAAACTTGATTTTCTTACTAATAAAGTGTGAGAAAGAAATAGGACTTCTGAGGAATTTAACAATTAAAAGTTTGTCCTTATTTTGGCATGGCTAAGTTGTAGTTAGGACTTTCACACACATTCATTCTCTCTCTGCCCAACCCCCCGGAATGAAGGCAACAATTTGATAAGGGGTACAATACTGTGTTGTTGAGGACATGAAAACAGGACTAGGGCTTGTCTTCTGCTCTTAACTACTCAAACGACTGTATCCTGAAGCTGGAAGTTCTGTTTTGGTGCTTTATTATAGATGTTGGAGCTGTGCCATTTAATTCACTGAGAATTAGATACCAGCAGTCAATAAATGGAGTGTACTGAAAGTCGGAGATAATATCCAATAGGCCACCCTCCCCCTCTCCTTGACGTCTAAATGAATATGGGGGGCTTAGAGGTCCCTCCCAGAATCCTTTAAAATTCTTAACCTCTGGCCTTCCAATCTGCTCCAGTTTAGCCAACTCTGGACATAGTGAGAGATGTGGCCACTTCCCTATCAAGTATTAAATGTGAATTATCTATTCATTTTTAAGAGTTGAGGAATACAATGAGAATTTAATTATTTTGCTAAGAACAAGTAAAATAAGACCATCAAAAGACACTTTGTAAGATTTTCATTTCTGCTCCCAAACCCTTTGATCTGGCTAATTTAGTATAATACTCCATGCTGGAAACCAAACTTGCAGTTTGGAAGATGGACTTTTCAATTTAGATCTCCCTCCTTTCCCCATTTTTTATTACAGCCAAATGCAACATGCTGTTTTAAGATTCTGTAGATTATAAACATTTATGTGCACTCCCCTTTTAAAATTATTATGTTCCAGACTCTAAGAGGCTAGACCTATTAAAAAGTTTAAAATTTCCTAAGTCTTAGTTTAGGAGGAAGAGCAAAAATCGTTTCTTCTATTCAACCTTTTGTACGTAAAAATTCAAGGTTCTGTTTTTACAGAAGAACCTTTTTCCAAATTTATTTCCAGCTACTTTTGTTTTCCTTGAGGGACCTTTGAAACACTATATTGCTACTTTTCATGTTTTTTATTTGCCCTCTGGAGCAATAAAAGCTCAAAGGTTCATAAATATGCATTCTGTAAATGTATTATGCTGACAAAGTGTTGCTCAGATAGCTGTTTTTGCCTTTGGGGGATGAATAAGTTTACAGCATGCTTAAACAACATTGTGAGGTGGAAAGAGAGAAAAGGAAAAAGGGGAACAGAGGAAAAAGGAAAGGAGAGAAAGAAAAAAAATTGCAGGCAAACAAAAAGGGGAAGAAAGGAATGGGGAAAATTGAAGAATCATATCTACAAATGAAGGAAGAAGGAGTGCATTGTGAATGAAAAATACCAAAGGAAACCAAAGACAAAAGTGTTGCCGTGTTTCACACGTGTTTATAACATCAAGAAAAAGAATGAAATGTTTTTCCACCAAACATCCAAGTCGGTTTTCTGCCTTAAAGTGGTCTGAACTGAAAAACATATAATATTTATGTCCTAATTTATGTCATGCTTTTATTAAAATAAAATTTGAACACACAGTTTTTGTTCTTATTAATTCTAATTCTCTTTAGACTTGATCTAGTTTGGCTCCATTCAACCCAAGTTAGATGAAGCACAGGACTGATCATTATCAATGTGCCTGGGAAAGAAAGAATAACGTACCTCAGTGACATAAGTAAATCCCCTAAATACACAAATCTCTAGTGAACTCTGTCAATGAATATAAATACAGATATTAGCAAACTAAAGTTATGATCGGGAGTAAGTTTGTCAGGTACAGAAATGATTATTTGTTAAACCCGTGTGAACAATTTCCCTTTTCATGAGAAATCCACTGTGGAATCCAGACAAGTATTTTTTGAAATAAAAATTAATATTGTATTTCAAAACAATAAAAATTGAGAAAGAAAACAAAATGCATTTTTAATCTGAAGAAAAATATCTAAGAAAGTATAAAATCACTGAGGTAGATGTTAACAAAATAATTGATATACTGACATTCATTAGCTGGCCTCTACTCCATCAGGTTATAATTATTGCTAATAATTTGTACCAGTTAGGCTGTGGACATTGTTATCATTGCAGCGAAAACATTGAAAAGTAATGACGTAGTCTGTGAATTTTTTTTAATGAAGAGTTTCTGGAAATATTTTTCTGCCCCAGAGCTAATAGTCTATAATAGTTCGTGTATCTTACGTCATTTCCATGAAACTTTCAGCCAATATTAGCTGGCTGGACATTCTCCCCAGTCTACTGCCCCGCTCATGTTTCTTCAAGATTTTGTCAAGATTCCGTAATGATGGAGTCAAAATATATTTTCTGTGTTTTACAAAAGTTATTTCACTTGTGTTTCTGTTTCATTTCTCCACTTGAGAGTTTCGCACTATATTAGACGGTTCTCTGGGGAGTTTTGAATTGCAGAGAGGGGCATGCTAAATACCCCACGGTGCGATCAGTACTCTGAAGAGTTAGGACTAAGGCACAACAGGAATTGCTACCTTCTGCCTAGGAGAGACAGAGGAGGTGCTATTTGTTTGGGTTTTATTTTTGTTTGTTTGTTTCTTAGTTGTTTGAGACAGGGTCTCACTATGTAGTTCAGGCTGGCCTTGAACTCACTGTGTAGCCCTGGCCGGACTCACACTCATTGTGATCCTCCTGCCTCAGTCTCCCAAGTGCTGGGATTACAGGCATGCACCACCATGCCTGGCAAGGAGGTGATATTTGAATTGGGGCTCAAAGTTTTATCAAGCAAAGGAATGGGGTAAAGGTGTGAAGCAGGCAGTAAGACATTAAACATACTCAGGGAGTAGTGCGGGGTCTAAGACAGACAACGTTTAAAAGAATGAGGCGCAGGCGGGACAAGCCTGGAAAAACAGAGAAGAGGCCGATTGTGAAGGACCGCATAAGCCACGCTGATTATAGGCCAAAGGCTTTCAATATTTCAGAAGCGATGTGTAAAATGAAACGCTTAAAATGTAATCCCAGCACTTGGAAAGGCTGAGAGGCAGGAGGAGTACAACTTAGAGCCCAACCTGGCAATTTGTCTCGAAATTTAAAAAATGTGCTGGGGATATAGCTCAAGGCTAAGATCTGGGGTTCAATCCCCAGTACCACAGGGGCTGGGGGCTGGGGGTGGAGGAGTTGCATAACATACGCAGCCTGGTACAAACACACATATAATGATTAAAGTTTTATATAACACAATTTGCCCTTTCAATGTGTGCTGTACTGGTGGTTGTATCCCATTTAGTTCTATTCTATTTCACTTTTTTGAAGTCTGTTATAATTCACCAAATTAATAGTGACCTTAATTTGAAAGACAATTTTCCCTGGGCAATAGGGCTTGCATGTGAGTGATAGACTTGATTAGAGTTTTAGAAAAAGAACTGGTGAGTGAGCGGGTGGTGTGAAAAGTAGGAGAACGGAGCTGGAGGCAGGAAGCGGGCTGGGGCAGTGGCTGAGGCAGTCAGGGCAAAACATCTGCCATTTTTATTGTCAGATTGTCTGAAGAATTCACTCTCACTAGGGGTAGACTATAGCGATTTGCCACCATATTGCCACTCTTAGTATTCTGAGCTTTTTCAAAGACCTTGGAAAGGGAAAGAGGAGGGAAAAAAAGGAATTAAGATGTATTATGTGTATGTTCCAATTCCCCACAAGGAATGTAAACATTATATACTGTGAACACGTACTAATAAAAAAAGGGGGAATCTTAAAAGAAGAATTCTTCAACGGGGGCGATTATCTGGGAACTCATCTTCCTGTAGCGAATCAAAATAGTCTCCTTAGAGGATCCCTTTTGTGTGGTCTGGGCTCTAGTTGCACACTGAAGTTGTGGGTGAAGGGACTGGTCACAGAAATGGGTACACACAAATTGGGATAAAGACACAGTAACGCATGAACTTGCCCCTAGAGCCTTCTTTGCAGAACCTCATATTTCTTATGTCAGAGTGGAGGTTCTCTCTGACGCAGGATGAAAGCAAGAAATCTGCCCCCGCCACATTTTCAGACTGTCAGTGGAGTATAGGCCCAGCCAAATGACAGAGGAAGAAATCACCATGTATCAAGTTTTACTTCTGTTGCCTTATTTAAACTGTAGAGGTAATGCCGAGGTAGAAAAACTGGTCAAAAATCTGTCAAGTCGTGGAGACCCCAGGTACACGAGTTGAACACAGAATTCAGGGTAACTCGGCAGGGCCCGAATACACAGAACTAAGCAGAAAAGTGCTGTTTTCTGTTCGCCATTTACATTGGCATGAAACCAAGAGTGTCTTCCACAGGACAATTTAAATCAGGCACCAGGCCAAGAGAGCTTTTGGTAGGACAAATGTCCCAATGCTTTATTTGCATGAGGAGGCCGCCAATCCAGGAATTCTAGATGCCTGAGCCCCTCCACGATCCTCGTGGCCACTGTGAGCCTTTTTACTCTGCAGACTGTACTTCTCTTCCTTCAATAAATGTACATCCTCTCTACGTTTTCTGTGTGTCTTGTCCAATTCGTTGTTCAAGACACCAATAACCTAGAAAGAATTTCTTTGGGACCCAAAATTCAGTAACTATGGTAAAACCAGACACACACACACACAAACATACACACATACACACACACACACACAAATGTGTCATTGTCTCCACCATGTCATCTCCTTTTTGTTCCCTGAGTTGTAGTCATATTTATACACAACTTCAACACTTATTTTCATTAACGTAAACATTTGCATTTCCTTATAGGATCTTTGTAGAATTGTAGTCAGAAGCTTTTTCCAATTTCCATTTACAAGATATTTGCAAATCTCTCTTATTTTTCTCAAACTCAATTTTAAACTCACATATTCTTGTGAGTCCCATTTTCCATAGAATGAACTGACATGGGAGAAACACAACATGGTACCACCCGTGATCTCCCAGAGAGTCAGTTCTAGAAATTTAGTGTGATGCTGTGTTCACATTAGATCTTCCAACTATAGTTTAAAGTTGAATCTTTTCTATATAGCAGATGCATGGGAAAATTTTAAACCAGTACAAAAGTCTGATGAATTAAACGGTAAGAAATTTTCTTTATTTTACTATCTCATCCAACCCAAAGCTTCCTTGCTAAGTAAACAGTCTCCTACTCTACAAGATGCCAATGTCTTCTTCAAAGAATGCCTTTTCTTTTATTAGGTCTTCGAGATTCTTCCATTTCATCTCTATTTCATTTACATTCCATCCCCTGAGCCCGAATGACTTTCCTTAACACTGGAGCCTTTTATTATAATGCTTTCTCTTCTCTTTCACTTTGATTTCATCCCCCTTTACCTTCTCTGTTCTATCTGAAGGGAACCGTCCCCTTCTGAAACAATTTCACTGCATGACAGAGGCTCTTTGAGGAAAACTTTAAAAGCCAGCTTTTATGTACTCGCCATCCACCGCCCCCACCCTCCAGCCCAACAAAATCAGCTACCGCTGGGAACAACCAAATGAAAACAGGCCCCCAGAGACATCTTATTTTATTTACGTATTTATTGTACTATGCATTTAGAAATAGAGTCCAAGAAGTTTTTCTTGATTCTAAGGCAGTCCTTGATACAGATATTTTTTTTTAAAAAAAATTATGAACTGAAGGAAAAAGAAACAAGCAGTAAACAGTCACCAAGATTCACTGTATCAACTGGAAATCTGTTATCAAGGACAACACACCTGGGTCCACAGATGATCTATTATCATAAGGTGGGCCTGGGCTGGCACACGTTCCCAGATTGCTGTCTGAATAGTTGAAGATCATGGCAAAAAGATGGTCGCAAGTCTTCAATAAACAGTTTTCCCTGGATATTCTAGGTGAGCATCCTGTATAATTCCTGTCCCTACATTCAGAAACGTTTGTGAAAAATCGAAAAATGTTGTGAACCACAAAACATACCATAGACTGTACATATTTATTTCTTCATGCATTGATTTTTTGTGAATGAGATGGTTATGCTCATGTTTATTCTACGTGGCTGGGTTACAGGTTACAAATATAAAGACCTTCACCCTCATTTCACACTCATGATCTCTCATCTCTAGTACTGATAGTTTGTTCTGTTTCCTTAATGCTGGCAGATTCACTCTTGTCTTCAGACTTTGCATGGAAAATCATTGTCTCTGCCTAGAACCTCTTTCTGCACTTTCCCCCACTACACACACACACACACACACACACACACACACACACACACAGAAGCTGTGGCAGACTGTTACCTGTTGCTCCTTCAAATTCAATGGTTAGTTAGGTGTAATGGTGACCTTATGGGGAAATTTAATTCGGTTTTCATCCAATTTGGTTTGCAACTAGAATCATAGGATTAAGTTTGTGAATTGAGGTACCGCTGTATTCTATGTATTCTATTCTGTGTGTGTGTGTGTGTGTGTGTGTGTGTGTGTGTACCCTATTGTCATTCTCTTAGAACTGAGATAGTTTCCACTGGGTTTTCTCTATTATTTCTTTCCAAAATGATTACCCTTTTTCTCATATCTTCATTCCCCACTTCCCATTCTCTCAAGACCAGTCATTCACTCATCAGTCTAAGGCCCACCCATGTATCACAAGCAGCATTATCATGTAAAAACTTAAGAGCATGAGTCTTAAAGTGTATTAGTTACTTTCTCATTGCTGGGACAAAATACCCAACACCCACAAGTTAAAGAGAGGTTTATTTTGGCTCACTTTTTATACAAGTTTCTGTCCATAGTTGGCTGTTTCCAAGTCAGGGTGGCATGGCAGAGGAGAAGCTACTCATGGCAGAGCAGTAGGAAACAGAGGATTGAAGGGAGTAAGAAGAATATATAGTTCCAGGCCACATCCCTAGTGACCCATCTCTTCCCCTTCAGGCTTCACCTCCCAGTAACACCCAGCTATAACCCCACCAGTGGACTAATCCAGCTATGAGTATCTATCACACACCCATGATCCAGTCACCTCCCAAAAGCCCCACCGATGAGCACAGGAGGTTTGGGGAAGACGTCTAAACCATGACACAGTCAGACTATCATGGTTCAAATCCTAGTTGTGTGAACTTCTGAGTTACTTAGCTTCTCTGCCTCAGTTTCCGCATCTGTGAAATGAAGATATGAATACTACCTACTTCATGAGTTTGTCAAAAAGACGTAGCCACACGTGCCACAGTAAAAGAGTCCCTCATCAGTTGGGAGCCTAAGGGAGGAACTGCTGACTCTCCCATGACCTGGCCCGAAGACGGTGGCAAAGGCGTCCAGTGAGGGGAAATTGAATTAGGTAGAACCCTCCAGCATTGCAAAGTCCAATCTCAGTTGTCTCCTGAAATCACAATTTCAAAAGTCAAATCAGTACCAATCCTCTGTTACACGGCATCCATCACAGAAATGCTTTCTTTTAAAGTGTGCGCATACCACAGAACTATAAAACTACACTGGTACAATAGAAAAAATGGCAAAATCATTTTCAGGGTGATTCAATCTTAAATATTTTACAATTAAGTATTAGTATTATTTTAATAAATATTAGCATTCAATTAGTGTACTAATTAGTAAATACTAGTATACAATTAGATATTGATAATTTAATATTAAATTACTCCCTTGTTGGAGTCTAGGAAGCCCAGTTTTATGGCAACCATGACATATTAAATTTGTACTCCAGGACATGCCTACCAGATTCATAGAATACAGCATATGTACTATCCTCTGGAATTGTTAACATTTTTGGATTTTTTTCCTAAAAGTTTCTGAATGTATTAACAACAATAACAATAAAACATGATATCAACTGTGTATGACTATTTCTTCATACACCTATTTATGCCGAAGATCAGGCAAAATGTTTGGGACATCTTTGGGATTAGAAGTTAATTTGTTTTCCAAATTCACTCATTTCATGTTTTTATTCATCAACCATTTTTTTTTGCCTACACACCAAAGAATCCTACATATGTTCTTTATCACATAGAAATCTTATCTTCAAAGCTCTATAGTAAAAATGGCAAGAAATGGTTATCTACTAAGCTTTTATTTGAAGCATAATGCTATCACAGGTGTGCTAAAAAGAAGGGATAAATAAGTGATCATTATTGACCTTTTCCTTCAAAATGCTAGTGGCAGACTGAGCAATGATCCCTAAATATTCAGTTTAGCCCTCAATGGAATCAGTGCAGATTTTGCCTGCAGAGATGTAAAGGTGTAGTTCTGTTAGTAAAAACCAAGTTGATGGTAATTTATTAGCAGACACAGTGACAGCTAATGATCCAGGACCATCAAGACAGCACAGGACAGCTGGAGAACGCAATGACTACAGGACAAGCATGCACTATTATTATTGTCATTGATAGTGTCGGAAGCCAACAACAACCTTGCACCCACCCACCAGATGGCCATCATAGAAACACTTCCGTGGTACCCCCGCGTGCACCCCCATTTGCCCAGATCACTTTCACTTGGTTATATAGGACACATTTTTAAGGAAACGATCCTGGCTCTTTGCCTGTACATAGTCTTAGTGGACAAGGTCCTAAGGCAAGAGAGCTTGTTTGTACTGGATTTGTAGTATAACATGCCTGGCTGGCAGGGCCCAGGTCAAAAGCTTATTCTGTACCCATCTTCCTGTACTGCTAGTTCTTGATAATACCACAAGCTGACATGGCCTTATGATTATGTTTTTGCGAGTTGTTTGCCTTTGTTTGAAATGACTCAGCACATTCCTTTTATATTATGCCCTGCTGAAGCTTGTAAGTGAGGATTGCACCGAGGCCCATAAATAAAGATTTCGCTTTGCATGGGCAGCCACTCTGCTCATCAGGCTGATGGCTCCACCTGGTCCCAGCTGTCCTGCGTAACTCTCTTCTTTCACCCCCCACTGCTCCTCTGCCCTGTTCAGCTCAGCCATGTGGGTCGCGGCAAGTTAGTGCAGTAAATAATGAGTCTTTTTTTTTTTTAAGAACAATTCTTTTAGAACTAGGAGTAACTTGCTTTTGAATGACTCCAGTATTCACTAGACTTGTGCTTAAGAACAAGTCACCCAACCCCTCCAAGTCCCAGTTTTTCAGATAGGACTAATATTTATTCCCAAGTGCCCTAGTGAGCAGTAAGCACCAGAGCATCTGGAATACCCATTTGCCTAGAATATCTTCTCAGTGTTACCAAGCTTTGCAACCAGCTATGACACGGCCTCAGTGTAAGTCTGCCTCAACAGATTTTCCAGGAAGTATTTTATTGGACTGACCATAGATGTCCATTTCCTTGGCACAAATACAGACAAAAGCCCATGACACATTAGTCGCTAGTATAAAATAGGCTGACATCTCCAATATGGTAGATCCCAGACACATGTGACTACTAAACATTTGCAATCTGCTAGTCTCAGCTGAGATGTGCAACGAGTGTAAAACTTGCACACCGGATTTCAAAGTCTTCATATGAAGAACGAATGTAAAAATGTTAATTGTTTTTATGTTACCTGCTAAATGATAGGAGTAAAATATATTACTAAAATTAATATTTTTAGTATTTTTGCCCTTTTGCCTCTCCTCTATAAGGTGGCTTCTAGAAAATTCAATAGCACATATGCAGCTCACATCTTCAGCCGGTGGGCAGTACTGTTCTGGAGAGGTTCCCTTCTACTCTCAGCAACAATCAGGTGATTTTCTCCGCACACGTCCTGCTGCCCATTGGGCCCCTTATTACTATTATACAATTCTATTATAGTAAAATAGGAGAGCAAAAAAGGTCTATTATTTCTGGAAACAACTTTTAAAATGGATAGTTTCTAAAATAAATTGTTATTGCATTAGATATGGATTTGACAAACATAAAACATTGAGACAAGTTGTGAAATATCTTAAAAGTCATTATATTGAGCTTATTTTGCAAGAGACCTTTTCATTCCTATTTAACAGAAATAAAAATTAGATATCTATGCACCGCAGTATTAATATGACTTAGGTAAGAAATTTCATGTTAATCACATTGGCTTGGCATCAGAAGATTGTTGAATGGATGTACTTTTATTTATGTTCAGTAATATGAAAATTTTGTACAGACATCACCTTTATGATTCCCTACTTAATTGTTTTTCATTAATCAACAACCAGTCCTAATTGCATGGGAATAGAGGGTTTCCTCTACACTAGGATTAACTGAGAAAATGAGAACCAAATAGCTTAACACACTTGTCCAAGATATCATCTAGTAAAAATGGAAACTTAAACTCAGTCACAGATCTCTGGGATCCAAAGCTAAAAGCTTTTACCATTATGCAGCACCATCTTTTGGTTTATAAAAATAATTTAGGCCAAGATTTATAGTTGTATGAAAATAACTATTTCATACTAATTCCTCTAAATGCACACTGATCTCTATAGGATTAATTCCTGTGAACAAAATAATAAATCTAAAACCAAATTTTCAAAATATAGTCTGAATTTACTGTATAAACCAAATACAAAAATAAAAAAACCTTTCTCCAAATGCAATTGAATTTTCCCATTTGGCCGTTTCTTTCTTATTTAGAAAATGTAAGCAGTCAATACAGAGCATAACTAAGCCCAACTATTGACCTCAACAGGTCGATATAGATGTTCGATATTAGTCCGACATAGCTCAGTTGTCAAATTTGCACTTGAGGAAAAGATTACTGTTTCAGTTCCTATTACTTATTCCAGGAACCAGCCGATTCCCTGTGGCCTTCTATGTAACCTATCTGTCATATTCAAAGCGAAGCTGCTTTCAGATGCAATATTGACCTCAGAGAGCAATCCTGTAGGACAGAGAAATTGTTCCTGGTCTGAGTGTTTGTGCTTCCGCCGCACATTTGTCCTGACCCTGGCCAATCATCTTGGTTTTGGAGAAACAGATGCAATGTGCCAACAAAGCTAGGCAGGGAAAGTCTGATTGTACATTTTTAGTGAAATCTAATTGTGCTTCTCATTCTAGAAAACAGTAAGCAAGCCTAATTTTTAATGGCCAGGTGAAAAGACTATAAAGACTTTTCAGATCTCTATAGCCAGATCAAAAAGTATGGTCATGTGGGCATCCAGCCTTTGAGAAGTTGGTGGATGCAATTTCTTCCTGCACAAGAGCAGAATCTCTTGCTGTGTAGCCCAAGGACCAAGCATTGTGCGTCTCTCTCTTGCCAATTCCCAAGCACAGGCCTGCACACAGGTGTGCACACAGGCCTGCACACACACATACAGCAGTATCATGAGAACAGCATCGAGGAACCACAGTTGTAACCATCAAATAATATAGCATGAATTAAATCTTAATAGGGAGAGTCCTGGAGAAAACTACACAAGGCAACTTAACCTGTAAGCTTATTGTGCTTCGTCACTTCCTACTGGGATAGGATAGGACAATCTCTCCAAATAAAATGTCATAACCTAAGAGTGTATGTGTGCCACTTTTTATATGTCCACATTTAGAGAATAGTTCATTTAAAAATAATAAAATAATCTCTTTTACCAATGAAGTTGTGACCATATGAAAGTACATTTGGCAGTTGGTTGATAGAACAAAAACTCACAGTTCATCAAATTGCTGAATCATGTGTTTGGTTATTACTGGGCCTCTAGAATGTTCTAGTCATGAGACAGACACACAAGAGCAAGTGGGACACGGACTCTGGTCTCAGGGGTTTGGTGTCTAGTGCAAGCAGCATGCATGTAATGATAACCGATAAGGAAAATCCAGGCATAAACAAAATGGGAAACTCACGATAAGCTTCAATGAGGAGAGAAGAATTAAAATTAGGATAAAGGATAAGTAGATAGTTGTCAGTTGGAGACTAGATGAGAGTCATAGAGACCAGGATTTGAAAAGAATCAGAGTCATGATAAGTTTTGGTACCAGTTATGGTGAGAGAAGAGGAAGAAAGAGAGAAAGAGATGGAAAAGAAGAAAAAGCCAAAGTTGAAGCCTAAGTCAAAGGATAGTATATGCCGTGCTGAAGAATTTGACATTTGTTCCAGATGTTGTGGTAACCTAACAGAAGTTTATAAGCTTAAGAAAAAGGAGGACAGTATCAAATATGTGTTTAAAAGAAGTCTAGCATGGTGTCTAGCACTACAGGCACTCAATATATATTTGATAATGATAAATGAATAAGGAGGCTGTGTTGTAGAGGAAACACTTTGAAAAAACCAGTTAATTTTACAATTATTGAAATACAGATGATAGAAAGAATGACATCCTAAAGGCAGGAGTCAGAAATATACTTTAAGGTGGTATAATTGACTCAACTAGTTTCAAAGCTGTTTGTTTTGGAGAGAAGAAAGGGTCTAGAACCCTTAGGTTTCATTTCTGTGTGATTTGATGGATGGTAGTATCAACAATGGAGAGAAAAAAGATGACAGAAAGGTCAAGTTTCTGTCAAAATGTTTGTTGTTCATTTCTACTGTAATATATATGTATTTACAAAATTATATATTTAATATTTCTTCTGTCTAGGTCTTAAATTCCATGGATGCTTTATTTATCACTTTATAGTACATACTGGGTAGAGAGTAAATGCTCAGTTTTTATTCGCGGAAATAGGAAGGAAGAAGGGAGGAAAAAAGGAAGGATGAGGAGAGGAAGTAAGGGAGGAGAGGAGGAAGAAAGAAATGAAGAGGAAAGGAAGGAAAGAGCCAAGGAAGAAGGGAGGAGGAAGGAAGAGAGAAAGGGAAACAGTAGAAAAGTGTTTCGTGTTCGGGAGAGAAGTGCACAGGTCTGCAAATAGAATCGTTACTATAAAACACAAGTTTTATTTGCAAATTATAGAATTGGTAATGTGGTATAACCGCAGCTTGAATTCCTCTATGCCAATATAGATTTTTTAAATTGACAAATTGTTTCCTGGTTGAAGGATAATTTTTACATCAACTTCTATCTCCAGTGAAGGTGCAGCAACATTACTAATATTAGTATCTGTAATTGGAATATTATTCTGTATTAATGTTACAGAATCCTGAAGCAAACTGATGGTTGCTTACTAGGATTCCATATGTAGTCCTTCAACATCTTCAATACCGTATTTTTACTGTCATATTTCAAAGGATAATTCAGAAAACTTCCAGCAATCTAGAGGTCTCAGGGATGAATTCCTGAAACAAAAGATCTTACTTACAACAAGATTTACATCCAGAGCACATATACTGCACTGAGGCACCGACATTGGCAATCCAACGTTAAAATACGGCACCCCCCTCATAATTTTGATACTAACGTCACTAACTGTTTTTAGTAAGGATTGAAATTAGCATATCAGAGGAAGAAACAGAGAAAGAAAAAATAACACACACTGAATAAAAATCATTGTATATTTTAATATGTAGTGTCAAATATTCTTTAACACTTAATTCAATTTTGTCTTTAACAGAGGCCTGATTTAATGTGAGATGATTGACATACTCTCCCCATTTCATCTATTGTGATGTTCTCCAATTGCCTGAGCATTTCTTAATCAAAAGAAGAGTTGCACACCACCTTCAGATATCAAAGCAGAAGGTTTCTATAGCTATTACTGAATCAAAGAATTATTCTTTGAAGTACCTAAGGTGAAACATTGAAAAATCCTTCCGGGATACAGATGAAAAATGCCACATGTGTGTTTCCCCCAAGTATCTGTTGCAGTCCATCAAAAGACTAATAAAAACACAGGCCCACACTCACTTGATACATGTATTCATTTCTCTTATTCTTTTCCCGCATTTTCAGTGTGGCTGCTGATCTACTAATCTCACTCATGCGGAGTATAGCTGGACTAAGGAAAACTGCCAGGCCTGATGAAGGAGTCTGGTAAGGCAATGACCTCTGAAATGCTTTCATTTCAATAAGCCTTTTATGCTAAGGAGCCAAGCCGGGGTGGGAGAGGCATCCTCACGAAAGAGCAAAAGACACATAATACATGAAGAATGGTGAGATTTCCTGCATTAGGGCATGAGCTATCTGTAGCCATAATGTCACTGGGTAAAAGTTATTTAATTATTTTGTTCTGCAAACCCAAGCCTTTGTAGCTCAAAAGAAGGCGTTTATAAAGGCTACTGGGAATTAAGGTAATTAGCACATATCTCATTATTCAAAAGCTGAATTCTGTGAGACTAAACAATTATAAAATTCAGGTCAGAAATGACTTAACTTTTTTTTAAGCACTGTGGCAGAGGATGTCTTTTTATTTTTCTTTTTTAGTACTTTTTTTTTTTAACTTCTTGTTAAGATGGAAACCTACCCATTTGCTAAACAGAAGTTGTTAACTTGCTTCTTGAATTTAACATCTGGTAACATTTTCATCTTTTGCAAACTAGTAAAATGTTATAGTATTTTTGACAGTGGGAGTTCAGTGCCTGAAGAAATTTTATCAGTACAAAGAGACTACAAAATAGGTTTCTTACTGGGCCACGGGGTTTCTTAATCTTTATTTTAAAGCATAAAAAAGAAGCTGTGGGGAAGGTGCTATTTGCCCGTAATTTCTCTAGGAATTAATTTAAGGAAAACTCAATGGGAAAGAATAGGATAGAACCATTCCCATATACTAAGTTAATGCACAGAGAGAAATCTGCCCTTGTTCTAATGTTTTAGTCATTGAAAGACTTTATGAGTGCTGCTACTTCATTGAAATCACTTTTCCTTCTTATTCAGTCACGTTAATTTTTTTGAGCTGTATTTATCATTCATTGATTTAGTTTTTCAGACATTAATTTTATTACCATGTGACATTCAAAGACAAACAGAATAAATATTATCAGCAAGTTTTAAACATGAAAAAAAAAAGAAAACACTGCGAATCGTGGAGCAGAGCTGTCTCCGGGTGCCCAGGACACACATCCTGAATGAGCAGAAAGGTTTGAACAGAAGGGGACATGGCCACAGAACAGAACAATAATGAGAGCCCAGACTCTGAGTGTAAAAGTCTGGATTTGTGTTCTGGTTCTGGCACCTGTGAGTTGTGGAGACTTGTTGAAAGTCCCTAAACTCTGTCTTTCATTTTCCTGTCTGTCAAGTGTGGGAAATAAGACATGAGGAATCAGATTAACTATGAAGAGCAACCAGCACCCTGTCTTCCATAGGATGTTGAAAGCCAAAGAAATTATTTTAAAATTTCAGCCTCCTTATAAACTTTAAGCAAAAAAAGTTAGGATCACACATACACAAAACAGGAATATATTTGACCATGAGTATATTATACAAAAATGAGACATTTGTCTCTCAATTTTCAGGAGCCTCTCTATACGAATAAATTATTCATCAAGGCCTTGGAAGTACACATTCCTCCTCTGAGGACAAGGAGGGTCGTGTCCAATAAACATTCTGATTAAGAGGTTCTGGTTAGGCCTGGTTTGTCGAAGGCATTACATTAAAAACTTCCAGGTCAGAAAGAGAATTTTCCTTTTTTCAAAAGCAAACTAAACAAAAACCATCAACAAAAAAAATAAAGTTACTATCATCAAAGTGCTCTCTGTAGTACTCACAAGAAAGGGTAGTGACGTACTTACTCTTGAACTTGGTACAAAGAAAGACACTTTTCATTTTATTGTCAAAACAACATAATTATCCATGCTATTTGAACACTGCTAGGTGTGTGGCACATACTAGGTGCTTTTCAAGCTTTGTTTTACTGAATTCTCACAATGCCAGAAGGAAATGGAAACTTAAGAAAGGGTAGTAATTGCCCAAAAATCTCACTAATCTGAAGAAAAAGAGCCATTAACCTCACGGCAAGTCTATCTGACTACAAAGTGAATACAGTCTGAGATGGTTTTTTTTTTCTGAAATCTACCATTTTTATAAAGCTCGGTAAAATTAGAGCAACTTGGACATCTAACAAAGTATTTTACTCCCTTGGAAAAATTTTTTCCCAGAATTTAGAGGACATAAAGTAGAGAACAATGTGTGTACATTCTCAGTATTTTATGCACCACAATCAAAGATGCAGTTAAATAAATGAAAATTTGAAAGTTTACAGTTACGTTAGACAGTGACCACAGGAATTCACTCAAAGAGTACATATCACCAAGGCGAAGAATGGAAAGATAAAGTTAAACTTACCTTCATAATGTTGTAACAGAAGCCATCACATGGCTTGAACCTGTAATGACAAATGTCTTACACGTTACATTGCTAAAATTGAAATTTCGTCCACTGATTTCGCAATACAAAATGGATAAGCATTGTCTTCCAAGCCTTGAGCAGAGGGAAAAGGATGGAAAAAAAATGTAGTTTAAGCTAGAATATTAAGAAATCACTGCACCTCTCTTGGTTTTCATCAGTAACTTCATTTTACATGAGAAGGAACAGAGTAGAGAGGCCCCACCTCCACCCTCAATGGATGTGTGATTGAGGGTAAGCTGTTTAACCCCACAAAGGATTAAACAATTTCTAAAGCATTTAGAACAATATTCAGTCCCAAGTAGTTGTTCATTAAATACACATTTTTAGTTATGTGTTTAAATAGAAATTCATATTGCAAGTAATAACAATTTAAATATATTGGCTACTTACCATGTACCAAGTGTTGAAATAAATTTCTTACATGGATTAATTTATTTAATCCTTGCAAAATGTTTTCCAGGTAGGTACTAGGTGAGAAAACTCAGGTTTAGAAAATTTAAATAACTTGCCCAAGGTACATGGCTGATAAACTGTGGGACAACCAGCCTAGGCCATTTGTCTCCAACAGCCTTATTCTTAATTAGAAAATGGAAAGCTACCCTCCTAAATACAGGAAGGAAATCTCATCATTAAAGCAATAGGAGAATAGTTAATGATAAATGTCAAAGGAATTCTTAAGCAAGCTTCTTTTTAAATTAATCCGCATAAATAGAGCAAGACAACTTATACTGTCTTTAACTCAAGAGAAATGTCTGTCTGTCTGTATGTGTTTAATTTGTCAAAGACATTAATTTGAGTCATATATATATATTTGTATTCAAACTCTTGCACTTTTAATATTGATTTATTTCACTATAAACAGACAAAAAGAAAATAACCACATAGATTAACTGTGACCTAATTACATTAGCTGTGTTCCCTATAGGAAGTTTCCATCCTAATTATTAGCTTTATATTGAACTAAGACAACCTCTTCTCTCCTTCCTTAGCCTCATGCTGCACACTTGGAAATCCACAGACGATAGCTAGTATTTATTGAAATCTGTCATGTTACATGGGCTGTACTAGCCCAAGGCTTCCCAAATCATGTCAAGATGAAAAGTATTCCATGAGATGTAATTAGATTAACCAAGAAAAAAAAAATCCTCCCGAAACAAATAAGTTGTTACATTTTAACTGTTATCCAGGTTTCTTTCTTTCTTTCTTTTCTTTTTTTTACTGCAGAGTTTCTCAGAGCTCTTAATATATTTCACATTTGCCAGTGTGTATTCTGTGAACCTCTAAGAAGGGGATTTAGCAAAGTGGCTTTTCCCATGTTTATTTAGCCATGGAGATTTCAGTGTTAGAGTACAGCTTTATGTCTCCCGGAGTTAAGTGATCTCCAGAACACATTTTAGTACGTGGGACTTTTATATGATCTCTGTTTTACATATTGCTCTTTTCAAAGATAGGCAACTTTGTCTTGGTTGTGCAACTGAAACCAACCCTAGAGATACGGAGTAGCTTGGCCGAGGTCGCAGTTATGATGTGGCTGTGTGGCAGGATTCAAAGTCAAGTCCGACTTGGGACAAATTGTTCTGCTCATTCCACCGCACCATGCTGCTTGCCCCACACAGAAACGGAGTGAGGTGCTCCCAAAAGGCAGCTGCCTGCGGGCTCCCCGGCTTTCTGACTTGTGGTGTGTTTCCAAACCGCCAGCACACGCCTGACATTTATAGAAGGAGAAAACAAATTGCTCTGTTCTTGATTTTCTTTCCTACTCTTCTTTGTCATCCTTCGGGGAAAAATACACCCAACAGATTCGACATCCGACTCTAAAATGAGGGATTCTGAAAAAATACTCCAACGTTCTGATCCACCAGAGCATGAGTACAAAAATCCTTTTCAAAGACCCCAAACCTTCCCAGAAATATTTGAGTGTAGATGTGATTTTCCTTGGGAAAAATGCCCCTTGCTGGTCTGCTTGAAACTTCACACTCAGACCCTTCCTACTCACGGGGAAGCTGGGGTGCCGCAGACTGCGGTCCCACTTCATTAGGAGTTCAGGGACCAGAATTTTGCCTTGCACAGCCCTGTTTCCTGCCCCTTGCACATGGCATTACCTTCTTTAGGATAAATAAAAGTAGCTCCTCCCTTTCCTCATGTGCTTCTAAATGATTATTTAATGCATATATAAGAATCACATACTTATTTATTCACTCCAATATCATCCAAGCTTTTTTCAACTTAAATCCTCTTGTTTAATATTGTTACAAATATAAGTCTGAGTTTGTGCTATGTGCTGGATGGTTTACCTCTTTTTTTCTAATCTTCACAACAAATTCTGCAAGATGTGTAAAAAATTAACCTCTGAGTCAATTAGCCTAGGATTTAATTTAGTTGTGAAATAGTTAATACTTACCTCCTTTAATCTAGGATTTTTTGTGGTTATTTATTATTAAAAAAGTTTATTAAATATTTACACAATTTAAAAATTTGATTCTTTTTTTCTTTTCTGAAGCAAACCTTGTGGTCATTTGCACGCATGCAGGCAGTACCATTCATTTTAAGTAACTGTTATTTATGGTGTGGGATTATTCAGAGTTCGGACCAGCTACACAGCCTGAATTAAAAGGTATCCCTGCCTCCCAGCTGTCTCTTGTTTTCATTTACGTATTTACTTCAGCCAACTCGATGCAGTCCTTTCTAAACCACAAGGCAGGAGAAGTAGACCCCCAACATTATGTAGTAAAACAAATCATTTTCCCTTTCTGTTCAGCCCTTGTCACCTACTATGATGTCATCATACAGGGAGGTGGCATTTCTTGTTTTCCACCACTGATCAGTCTCTGGAATTCTTGAATGTAAAGTCTCTGGAATTAGTTTGGGAGTAATGACCAGGAAAACACTTAAGCAACCAAACTAAACATAAATACATTTGCCAAACTTCCCATTTGGAGGTTATCGTCTAAATATGTAAGCTTACAATGCAGAAAGAAATTAAAAAAATAGAGAGCCTATATTCCCTTCAAAGTATGCACTGAAAATATTTTTTAAATTTTTGTCCAACAAATACAGGGACTTTACATTTTATTTTATTGAAATGTTTGTGTGGTATTCAATCGTTATGTGAATATAATTGAGAAGCTACTTTTCATAAACATTATTGTTGCCATTTGTGAATTTTTGGTAACTAATAAACATTACCCAAAGAAACTTCTTCATTTGTTCACTTTAAATTTATTCAATACGATAAAGTCAGTGTTGTATTTGAACTTGCTCAAGTAAGTGTAGAGGAAAAACAGCCGAATTTAAGCACAACATGATGAAAGATTATGGTATATGTTCTGGATTGTTCAGTTGAAAGAGTCCAAAAAATCTGAAGGTAACTGAGAGAAGAAACAGAGAGAGCCATGGATTTCAGCAAGAAATTCTAATAATTCCCACTAAAGGCTACACACTTGATTAAATTCCTCAATTCTCAGGATTAATAGATCTTTTAGGCAAATTTTTCTTTTTATTAAGTCCATGTGCAAGCATAAGTGTCTGTTAATTCATAATAAGCATTTTCTTCATCTTCCCAAGAAAAACTGTAAGCCACTAATACAGTCTAACTTTAAATATATGACTGGTATGTTTTCAAAGCCAAGAGATACTCATTGACATTATGACAACCGATATTACAGAAGTGGACAGAATATACCTATCATGGATAATCTCCAGAGCACATAAACCTGCAGAATAAAACGCTTTGCAGGGGGAGAACAAATGAAAATTGGGACATTTCGGGTGAAAATGTGAAATATTCCTATTGCCTTTGGGAAGAGAGATTTTTACAAATGAGAAATGAATATGAGAAAAAAGTAGCAGTAAGGTAGACAATTTTGCTTTTTTATGAGATTTAGTAAATTGTCACGTCGAGTCCTAGGATATCACAGAGTTCTATGGTGACATGTTATGTCCAGTTACAGCTAATTGGGACACCAACCAGCATCTTGCAGAAAGTCGCCAATTTGGTGAGTTGGTTTAGGAAGAGGTGAGAAAAGATCAAACCCAATTCAAACAATAGAAGGAAGGGAAGGGCAAGAAGAAAGGATAAAATAGAGATAGAATTTTTAAGGTAATTAGAAATGCATGCTTTCCAGAGAGGAAATCTGCTTTTAAAAGACAGATTCTTTAGAGCACTGGTATTTCCATGGAGCTGTAAGTAAAGGATGCTTCCCTTGCAGAGGCCTTGCTAAGATCGAGGGTGGGAACCAAGATGATGTTCATAGGATACTGCAATTCTTTTGTAATTTGCAAAAATTAACTCTTTTAACCACACTCCATTGAGATTATTGTCTCCTCCCACCCCAATTTTCCCTCGTTTTCCTTTCACCTACATGTTAAGTATCATAAAGTAGCTGTGAGCGTATCTAGTATATAACTGAGGGGAAGTGGAGTTGGGTGTATATTTAATTTGGATATCAGTCTAAGTCAAATCGAGAGATAGAAATCGCATAGTAATTTGAAGTGATGAGATTAAAGAACTACAACCTATAAAGGTGGGGTGGGGTAATAAGGGATTGACTGGTAAGAAAAAGAACCCTAAAAATACAGGAATGATGGCTGTAAGAGAGAACCACCACCATGAGGCCAAAGATACGGTACCCAAGAAATAATCCCCTCACCTTGAGACCCACGGTGTGTTGGAGGGGGAATGGTTAGGGCTCTCTGAGTGACAGAAAAGTCACCACAGTGCTGTGTCCATGGAGCTGTTCATGAGACGGTATCTTGCAGGAGACCTTCCACTCCGAAGCCATCCAAGAGTGTACTGAGTGCCGGGTGGTGCCGGCCACTGTGCAGTGTGTGAGGTTGGAAGTGGAGAAGCTGGCAGACCTGTGGGAGCCTGGTGACAAAACTGGTGCACTGCAGGAGCTGGATGCTACATAAATTGTGTAAGGAGTGTACAGTACTGCAAACAGGAACCGCTCCTATAATATTTCTGCAATGCCCTTCACCATCAAAGATTAATTTTGTGACAGCTAGCAAAGGAAAAATATAAAGGGCCCTGATCCTTTTAATAAGGTGGGCAATGCATTTATAGCTGAGACACTAGCAAGTAGCAGTCAACCCCTGTCACTATTCAGTTTCGACACACATCCTTAATGTGTAGTTACGGTGACTATTTGAATTAATTTATTACAGTAAAATACACTGCCTCTTATCCCCTCAAAAAGCTCCCCCTCACTTTGAACACGCCCATCTCCTCATTCTTGCCTCTTTCTGGAGCAGTTCTGGAAGTCCTCTTTCCTGACTTTATGAGATACAATCAAAAATACAATGAATCCTGCTGACAAATGCCATCAAACAGAAAGGCAGACTCATAAAGAAGATTACAGTGTGTCCTCATCCACCTTACTTACCAGCTCTGACACCGTGCAACTTCTGGCTGTTCTCCATTGTCAAAATGACCTTGAAAGGGAAATGTTTTGAATTGCTTCAGGATCTCAAGATAGACATGACAGCATAATTAAAGACACTCATGAAAGAGACTTTCAGAACTTCTTCAGGACTTCCAGAACTGTTTCATTCATTTTTCATTTGCTGTTTAGTTTCACGTGTCAGAAGCCCCAATGTCCAATTCAGCAGAACATTTGTTGTGTGCTCCAGTACAGGCATTTCTTTACATCAATAAGTGGCAAAACCAATGGGATGAGTGGGTTTGAAGCAAGGTGCAGGGGGCAGTATCTCAAGGGGGGTTAATGGCAATGGGTCTTTAACAGATTTTTAAATTTAAACATTCACCATATTTTCTGATCACACCATGTAGATCTGAAATGTCCCCCAAAATTCTCATCTGCTCAGGGGTGGGGCTTTCAGCAGGTGACTGGGTCCTCGGGGTGCTGTACTCAACAGTAGATTAGTACACTGATGAAGTCATAGCTGAAAGTGCCCTTAAGAGGAGGGGCCCAGTTGGAGGGGTATGAATTGTGCCTCTGGAGAGTATGTCTCACTTTGGCTCTTCCTGTGCTCTCTGTTTCTGGCTGCCACCAGTTGAATGGCTTTTCCCTGCCACATCCATCCACCATGCTGGTTCTGCCTTGGAGCCAGTCCTCCATGGACTGAATCCTCTGAAACCATGAGCTAAACTAACCTTCTCTACATTCAGGGTGTCAGATATTTGGTTCCAGCAATGGAAAGGTGAATATAGTAAACATATCTGAATTCCTGTATGTCAACAGTTTTATATTTCTACCTTAAAAAGATATCTATCTTACATTAATAATCTCACTCTTTCCCCAAAGAACCACAGTTGAGTATTGCATCCATTGCTGATTTTACTAATTACCCCTCATAGTCATGCCCAGTCCCGTGGTAAATGCCATCACCTACAGACTAAAACTAATATCCACCAACGTGTATATGAAATAAAAATTAAGAGAGATAAAAATAAAATGATAAGTGCATGCAGATAAACACACAGGTAAAGAAAAGAGCATATAGAAATCTACCACAGTCCTTGTTTCTGTAAATGCCCTGAGGTTGTAGTTGCAAGCTATGACTTTCTTTAGTACAAGGTCCATATTTCCCTTGGCATCAGGCAGACTCTCAGCTGCTCTGGCTTCTTAATGGAGGGAACAAAGTCTTCATCTCAAAGAGTCTGAGTCCTTAATTTTCCAATTTTGATATGGCTTGACTATTATAGTTTATATCAAACTATAATGTAGCAGTTTTCAACTAACCTTTCTACAAGACACGGAAGTGCTGAAAGTACCTAAGTCCTAAGATTCAAGACAGAATCCTCTTTGATTTCATTGTACAGCAGCAACCCAATTTGTCTTTGTAATTTGGTGTAATCACTTAAGCCACAAGATTCATTCATTTTCCATTTGCCCATTGGTTTCATGTATCAGAAGTCCCAATGTCCAGCTCAGCAGCATGATTGCTATGTCCTCTGGTAGGAACTAAAAATGGCTCAAGCTGCTCACTCATGTGTCTTTCAAGGCATCTAAAAGTACTTGCTCGTCCCTGCTCACAAATCTAATCTGGAAGATGTCAGTGTAATGGGTTGGGGCATGGTGGGTGGAGTATCTAGCTACATGTATGTGGTTTCGGGGCACTTCCGCTTATGTTAGACTTATGGCTAATAATTCTTCTACTTTCACTGTGGCTACTCACTGAACAAAAAAGAAACATTGTGTAAATTGTGTGAAAGCAGCAGCGAATCTGGAAATTTCTTATAGTCACAACACATGTCCCTCAAGTAGAGGATTCAGCTTTGAAAGATACTCAGCCAGGGGCTGGGGATTTAGCTCAGTGGTAGAGCACTTGCCTGGCAAGCACAAGGCCCTGAGTTCGATCCCCAGCTCCGCCCCCCCAAAAAGATACTTAGCCAAAATGGAATTCCTTTTCCTTATTGGATGATGAAATATACACATTTATAAAGGTACATGAATTTTTATGAAAATTAAATGATATAAAGTCAATAAAAATTTCTCTATTTCTAGGCAACAAACATAAAGCAGTTCTGCATATAGTAACAAAGTCTGTGACATGACTTGTTTCATGTATCCCAACTGATAATAAAAACAAATTTTTACCAATCATGTAGAAAAAAAGACAATTATTTTCCTATTTCTCTATTAGAATTACAACAAAATGTCAATGAAGAGGAAAAGCAAGGATATCCAAGCAAATAATTAATAAAAATATTGTTATTTGGGGGATTTTGTGATGTTTATGGTATTTGTCAACTTTTTAAATTTTTCATTTCTTCTACTGTCTTTACTAATTTTTTCTATATGTTCACTCTTCAGTATAACTCTATATTGACCATTTTCTATATTTTCTTTGAAAATTTTCTGAAGCTGATAAGCTTCAGAACCACTCAAACTTGAATCCCACCCTACATAGATGAAACTTACAAAGATCGACAATGTAACTTGCAAAATAAAATGGTTTTAATATACATGTTTAAATCAAGCGTTATTTATTAGATTTTTACGTATCAATCTGAAACTTACCCTGTTTTTTTTCCTGAGGCAATAAAAGTCAATCTAACACCTCTAATTATTATGGAAATATTCCATTAGTAAAGAATATGTTGCTTATGTCATGACAGTATATTTCTTTCAAAAATTTTTAAACTTAAACCTACACTGAAAAAATGTTTTGTGTACTCAAGACTTACTTCATGGTCCCCATAAGCAGCTGTTGGTGCCATTTGCGATCATAGATTTACACATTTATTGTTATTTTCCCCCAAAGTTGGCAAAAAGTATGCAGTTCTAAATAAATAGATGATATAGTTTTTGGATAGATGAAAATAAAATGTCTTCAGGGCAGGGTTTCTTTCTTCTGTTTTACATAAAGATGTTATATGAGACCCGGCTGACTGAAGTGTTTAGTTATATAAGAATTCTAACCCAAAATGCAGACACGAATTTAATTCAATGGGCCTGGTGACTTGCAAGACTACCTGGAGTTGGAAATAATCTTATCCCAGTTAGACCTTGGAAAGAGAGGGGTGGGTGTTGGTAGCAATACAATCTCTCTAAGGGAAGTTCTGGTTGCCTCCTTTTTAAGAGGATATTTTTGTGGTCAAATTAACATAAATCTTGGAAAAAGAACTAAGCAGCTAAACTCTAACGATTGGTAATTGTTAACCAAATCATTTATGGGATAAGGTTAAAAATATTCACGATAATGTGATGCAACTGGGCTATCAGTTTGGACTTGCTGCTGGTTTTACCGAAAGCTTTAGTCCTCCTTTTCTTACATGCATGTATACGACTGCAGATATATATATACATAGGAATATGGATAGTAAATAGGTGGTTGAGAAACCCAGTATTTTCAGGTGTTAAGAATTAATGAATGAAAAAAAATGAATGAATGATCTTATTACAAATGAATGTTTATACAGTCCCATTGTAAACAATGAAGTAAGTGCTGGGCAAACATAAGAGTTAAAAGCCGATCTGACCAACAGCAAGAAAGGCTTGCAGGTTGATCCTTAAGAAGCAGTGTGCAGCTGAGATCTTTGAGAATAACATCAAGTGCAAACAGGAATGAAAATGATTTTGAGTGGTGTAAAGTCTTAGACGTCAACCTTAACTAAAAGACCTGAACGGATGTGGTGGGTCAGTCATTCTTTTAACTGCAGATTAATGCCAGTTGGGCCATTATTTTAGCTACATAAAATGCCCCTGTAGTTGTAAGGCTTTTATTGGCATGTAATACTTGACAGATTTGACTGAAAAGTCTCATTCCATACTAAAAAGCACTGCAATCCACATAAAAGATGTGGCACAGGGGAGCGTCTCCATAAGTCATTTTCCTTTACTCTTAAATTCTAAGAAGAGTACAAATTAGGCTGCTTGTGCTTAATTTTCATCTTTGAAAAGATGAAATGGTAAACTTTGAAAGTTTAAAGAATTTTTGTCTCTTCACTCTTCATTAATTTAGTTTTCAATTGGCAAGTAATTGTTTATATTTATGGGCTAAAACATGATGTAAAGAGCCTATTTGCTATTGATCCAATCTGCTAGCCAATAAGGAGTTTGCTTCTAGAAATTCTCTCTTCCCACCCTGCTTTTTTTTGTGTGTGTGAATCTAAGCCACACAAGATTCTTCAATATCAAAACATGTGTGTATTCTTTTCTGAATAGCCAACCCCTCCATTACCACGATTTCATTATGCAAATAAAGTATGAGTTTTAAAAATCTTTTCAGGACATGATGGGTGTGTGTGTGTGTGTGTGCATGTTTGTGTGCACATACTCATTAAGGTTTTAGAGATGGTTGTTTTGGGTTTGTTTGGGTTTTTTACTGGAAGCAAGTGTTTCAGCTATATGTGAGATTTTACTGAATCGGGCTGACTTTGTGGTTATGAATAAACATATTTTCCCTGTAAAATCTACTACCTAATAAAGTATAGCTGCATCTGTCCCAACAAATAAAAGGTTCTCTAACGTGAAGCATCTTAGAAATGCTTAGTTCATAAGAATGTACGGAGACCAAAGGGAGTGTACAGTTAGAAATATGAATGCAAGTGATATCCTTGCGTGCCAGTGGACAGGAAAGGGTCAAGAATAAAAGAAGAAAATGAAGGGATTTTGGGGGGATTTTTTTGGGGGGTTGTATTTTTTGTTTAAATCGAGAGATAAAGAGAATTAACGAAGGGCTACTTGTTAAAGGTAACCAAGGCGGGGCTGAAATCCAGGAGTTATTCAGTATAGCACAGGTCAAAAAAGGGTCCTCTCAAAGAAATTTCTCTGAACAGGAGGGCTGTCTATTACAGCTTGGAATGAATGTACTGGACCAGATGACATTTAAGTGTCTCTTTTTTTTTTTTTCAAGGAGTCCCTTGGAATGCAATGTGACCTAATTTAAAAGAAAGCGGCAAGTGCATAAGGCTAGAGCAGTGGAGAAAAGCGGAGGAGACAAGGAGAGGAGGGGGAGGAAAGAAGTGAGTTCTGCAGCTCACACCCAAAAGGAACAAATTATGGAGCTAAGAGAAGAAACTGCGAGTAACGGGTCTATGAATTACTGAATACTATGCTTAACTGGATTTTAAAACAAACTCCGACTTATAAATTGTTTTATTATCCTGCAGTTGGTGACAAAGCCTCCCAAACGAAGGACACATTCTAAAGAAAACGCCAACTGTCCAGTACAGTGGGATGTGCCCAGGCGGCCTGGCCTCCGTTCCCACCCCAGGCTCTTCATTCCCAGTGAGCGACTGAGGAAAGGAAGGAACCGCTGGCGCTGTCGTGCGCCATCTGGCAGAGCGCTCGCTGCAGATGCTTCTCTTTGCCCTCAAACGCAAAACAAGAACACCTTGAAAATGACTCCTCAAGATTGGGGTGCTGCAAGAAGAGGAGATCAGCTTCTTCTTTGCCGGCAGCTTCCTTTGCAAAGGTTTTCTTACATTGTTTCTGTATTTGTTTGGGCAAAGGAGAAAGAGAAGAGAATTAGAAAGCGCTGAAGGGGAGAATAGAAAGGGAGAGGGCAGCCCTAGCACACTGCCTATCTCCAAGTTCATGAGGTGAGTGCCTTGCGTCAAGCAGACAGTAAGGAAAGCCTGATTGCCTTGCAGGAGCCCCGCCCGAGCGAGCTGCCCTGGGTCCCAGCGGGGGACTGTGAGACCCACCCCAGGAGGCAGGCACTAGGTAGCCAGTGAGGGGCGTGGCCCGGATGGAGCTGGAATCAGATCTGAAACCAAGTCGTAAAACAGGCAGCTGTTTTCCTTCTGCGGGACCCTGGAGAGAGGCACCATTGAGATGTTTATCACCAGATACATATTTTCCATGAAACTGATGAAGCTTAAATTTCCCAAGTCTGAGAAGGGAACTGAACAATATATTGGCACAATCATCATTTTTGTTTTGTATTGTTTTGTTTTGCCAAATTTACAAAAGTGGGATATTGGTATGGAGCGAATATTTGTGTCCACCAAAATGTATACGTCAACACCTAATCTCCATGACAATATCACGAGGAGGCGGGGCCTTCGGGAGATAATTAGGTCATGGTGAGCTGTCACAAACTGCATTCATGCCTTTATAAGAAAGAAAGATTAGATCATGTGCTGCCCCCGCTCCCACCCACTCTCAGTCATTTGAAGATTTAGTAAGAAAGCATTCGTCTCCACACGTCTGAGATCCTGGAGCTGTACAGTCAGAATTCCCAGTCTCCACACTGTGAGAAATACATTTAGGCCGCCCAGTCGATGGTGTATTTGTTATCGCAGCCTAAACTGACTAAGACAGCTATTGTAACCCAAATCCCATAAGACCGCCCTCTCTGTCCACTTTGATTTTCCTTCTGTCACATTTTGTCTCAGGATGCGGGATGTGCTGGGGTTCAGATGAGGAGAAATGGACTTGGGAATATGTTTAGTTCAGGTTAGTGGCTTATGGCTACGTAGATCTCAGTCACTTTTGTTGATAGTTCAATTACTGCAGCCTTGCAAGTATAGAGTAAATGCTTCCATGAATACTCCTACCACCCCCTGATTCATCCACTCTGGGGGCATGAAGGGACAGGCCAAGATGGCACATCATGATAGAAATGTGTCCTGAGCCCTCAACATGGGAAGTGTGTAATGGAAGAGAAACAAAATTTAGGATGTTCGGAACAAAAAGCCAGGTGTAGGAATTTTTCCCCAAAGATTGTGGCTAACATTTGAAAGAAAACGAATGGGTAACTAACCTAAAAATGCACTTGATGTGACTAAAAACAAGTTGTGAAGCTAAAGAAAGGTCTTCTATACTAGCAGTATCTTTTCTTTACTTTTTAAAAATTTTATTTTGATGGTACACTTTAGATGTACGTAGTGATAATGTTACTAGCAGTAATTTTTAAAATAGAGCAAATTTGTTTTCTATGGAAAATGAAATGACAAAATTATTTCACATGCAGAAGTGAAAAAGGAGAAGGAAAAAAACTGAGGGAAATGGTTTTATAAATGTGTGTTAAGGAGTTAACAGTAATATAAGTTGTTTTCATCGTATTGTGGTTTGGGTACTCATCAGCTTTTTTGTTATTAGATATTTATAATACGAAATGTCTATATTCTTTGTGTGGAGTTAATACGTGGATGTGACACATCTTAAATTCTTTTATGGTCCCTTTTCCTTCCTGTACCTTCCCCCTCCCTCCATTTCTTGATTACATTCCCCTGTGAGAAAGACTCATTTCTATCAGCATTTTAACTGTTATAACTTGTGATTTATTTTCTCATATTGAATAAGTATCTATATTCTCAGCTAATTTTGTAGTTTCACCTTGTGTCACTTTGCTTAAAGAGTTTCTCTGGGAACCAGGTGGGATGCACACTGCCATAATCCGACCACTTGGGCTGAGGAAGGAGGATCTCTGGGAGTTGGAAGCCAGCCTGGGCTACATAGATAAGGTCAAAGTCAGCATGAACTATATAGTGAGACCCCATCTCAAGAAAGGGAGGGCTCTCTAAAATTCTTTCCACTTGACATTTTACTAAGCCTGAAACCCCACCAGTGTGTCCTGTCAAAGTACTAATGGCCAGTCATTGTAGGAGGAGACATAATAACCCACAGAGCATGTCACCACTGTTGGTCATTAAGTAAAATGATGTTTCCTTTTCCTCACATTCCCTTTCCCAGCATTTTACACCAGGAGAATTAGTCTTTGATAAAGATGATACTCTCAAAAAAATGGGGAGGAAAATAAAATGATACACTACCCTCCCCCCATATCTTCTTTAGATTTGCAATATCTACAGCCTGGACCTTGGTGGAGTATTAGAAATTTAAACAACTCATCTGTTTGCAAGTGGTAATTAGGCCCTGGCCCACAGCAATGGTACAATAAAATTGGGAAAATTGGAGAGATATTTCTGAAAGAAAGTGCAAGGTTCATGGAAGAAATGATGTGTGGAATCAAGGAAAAAGGGGTCGTGACATTTCTAGCTCAGACTGCAAGAGTGTTAACATTATCAAATGTTGCAGAGATAGAAGGCAAAATGCCAGGGTAGAGAGTATGACCAGTGAATTATTTGGATATGTTGACATGTCAAATCATTTTCATTTATTAGATTTGTCCAGATTTCCTTCATCCTTGGTTCTAAAACACTGCCCATCACTAATCTTTATTTACTAAACATAAACTTCAGTAAATCATGTTTAAAATCTAAGAATAAATGTCCAAGTGTAGATTGAGTAGTTCATAAACACTGGTTAAATGTATTAAGAGACACTGAGCTTCTATGTGAATATTTCAAAGATTCATCCAAGTAGTTTTGTGTTTTGAGGGTGTCTGTAACTGTTATCTCCTATGTATCAGTTGGAGTTCACTAGAGGAAGACATTTAATATTTAAATATATATGTATGTATAATATATAAAGGATTTACAGGGTAGGTGTACAATGGCTGCCTGCAGAGTCAGGGTGGAAGAATGCAAAATGGCCGTCTGCGTGCTGGAGCGCCAGAGGATCCAGTCAAAAGTCAAAGGTCTGGCGCTCACTGCAGAATCCTGTGTGAGTCTGTGTCAGGAAGCCAAAGATCTGTCCTGGGAGGCTGAAGAGTCTCAGCTGGAAGCCTGGAGGCAGACACCCGAAGGTGATGGCAAAGACTGGGGCTCCTCGGAAGAAGCAGAGAAGAAGCTAGGTACCTTCCCTTTTTATTCCATCCAGGCTACAAACCTATTGGATGATGCCACCCACACTTGGGTAGGTTTCCCCTTTTCAGTAAGTTAATCATCCACACTGTGCTAAATCAGTCAGCTATGTGTTTCTTATTCAGGTTGACACAACACTTAACCATCATATCCTAGAATAGAATAATACAACTGTTTTTATTATTCTACAATAAAATTTAGGCAGCTCTTCTTTGCTGCCTAAATCCTATAGAACACTGAAGCAAGCTGACAGTGAGGCCAATAAGAGACCTGCTTTTGTATGATAAATAAATGTAAATGCAGTCATATTAATCCAAGCAAAGGGCAGAAAGATAATGTGTGAATAATATTTAAATAACCTCCTAACTGGGGTCATTTTGTTTGGGAATGTGCATTACCACTTGCACTAAAAGCCAATTTTTATTTACTCATTTGGAAACCCACAGTATGTCAACCAACCTGCTACTCTGTTTTATGATTCTGCTCCTTACTTCTTGCCAGAATGAAATTCCAACACCTCTACAACTAGAGAAATTTTGCAAGCAATAGAAGGGGTTTTCTCCCTAAAACTTAAGGGCATAAATATGTGATGAGACCTTTAGCTATATTGGTCAGGTTTCTCCAGAGAAAAAGGAGGGAGGAAGGGAGAGAGCTAGAGAGGAAGGAGGGGAGGAGGAGGACAGGGGTGAGGGGAGGAGGGGAGGAGTGAGGAAAGGCCAGGAAGGGAAGGGAAGGGAAGGGAAGTAAAGTAATAGGAAGGGAAATAGGAAAGGAAAAGGAAGTAATAGGAAGAGATCATAGAGATCATAGGTATTGGCTTACACAATGATGGAAAACATTAAGTCCAACGATCTGTCTCTACAGGCTGGAGAATCCAGAAAGTCAGTAATGTCATTCAGTCTAGGTCCAAAGGTCCGATAATCAGGAGTGTTGATGCCTGAGAGCAGAAGATGAATGCCACAGTTCCAACTAAAAAGAGAATTTGCCCTTCCTCATCTGGCTTGTCCTAGTCAAGCTGCAGATGGATTGGACGATGTCCACCTGCATTAGTGAGGGTGGGTTTCCTGTACTCAGCTTACCAATTTAAATGCTAAATTCTTCCAGAAACACTCATAAACATACCTTGAATTAATGTTTTATCAGCTATCTGGACTTCCCTTAGCCTGGCTAAATTGACACATAAAAATTAACCATCACAGTAACCTTTCTTGGCTACAATAAAGATGATCTCTTTCAGCAAAACACAGTCGAATCACTTTGATATTAATTAGAAATTTGAATTCAAGAGTATCTGAAATTCTAAATGTCTGAAAAAATAAGAATTAACTATATTTAATTGGCATTATGTAATTCCAAATAACTCTAACCTTAACTGTAATTTGTTTTTTGGCATTTTGCTATGCTATGGCAGACCCTTGTGGCTCACGTTCCAAGGTTAATAAAGACAGGAGTAGCCAGCACTGAGTGGGACTGAAAATCAAGTCATTAATTTGCTTCCCAAAATAGTTATCCAGTTTGCTATAAAAAAAAAGAGCCATTTTTGCCTGTGGGTTAAAGGCTTGAGGCCAAAATATCCATATCTCATCTTCCACTGGCTAATGGTTACCAGCCTTTTAGGTCCATCCACTCAGGCTCCTTTGCTCACTGCTCATCAAATAAAAAGAGGCCATTGATTTTGGTAAAAGAGGAATCTATTCAAATCTAGCTCCAAGGACATGGAGGGGCCTCATCACCCAAATCACCATCTCACCATGTACAGGTGTGTTCTGAACTTTTGCAGCAAGGTAGAGTGCAGAGCGGAGATGCCGTGAGATACTGACACGTTCAGGCTTGTTTCATCGCCTACTGGACCAGGACCTCACCCTCCCTCGCCTGTGGAAATGAAACTGGACTTTGACCTCCCTGACCAGCACCTGCATATTCTGTCCATTCCTCTTGGCTAAGGAGAGCTGAGGGTGCCAGGCCTGAGCAAATTTGAAGAAGCCACTTGTCTCCAAAGGGAAAAAAAATCTATCCCTTGAAGTTCCATTTTTCTGTGCCTGTTACAGAACCATTATTCTTGTTCCTGTTATTCCAAGACCTGTTTATTCCAGACATTCTGGCATTGGCACCCTGTGACCTAAATATTCACTACAATGAGAAAACCATGAATGCCCTGAGAGGTAATATTGCCATGGTGTAACTTCAGGTAGCAGTTATTCTATGGAGAGAGGATCATTTCTACACTGAATTACAAGCACCATGCTGTCATCCCGCAATTTTGAGGCAGGCTTCAGGATTCAGTAATAGACCACAAAATGAGCAGTAAGCTGGCCAGTTTGACGAGTTCCCTGCTTCTTTGGATGTAGATAACTAGGCACCTGTGTTCATTGGCCAGAAACTACTGTGGATGGGCTACCTTTCCACCGACTAACCCTCAGATGGAGTCTGGTGACCAATGTAGGAGTTCCATCCGGACATAGTCCTCATAATATTACACGGTAAAGAATCTGAGAGCAGCAAGTCAACACTGGACACCTGATCCTATTTTGAAAGCAAACACATTTCTAGCTTTACAGTCATGTTATGGATGCTGTGATAGGGCTTATTTTGCCCTCGCAACCAAACTGTAAAATAGATATGTTTATTCCTAGCTTAGAATTTAAAAAGCTGAGGCATGGAGAGACAACTCAAATAGCTTATAAGCAGTGGAGGAAAAAACAAGGTTAAAGTTTATCAGATTATAAAACCCATGACCTTTCCTTACATCTTGTCAGAAATATTTAGCTGATAATAAAAGGTTAAATTCATACATCAGTAATATTTTGAGGGTATAACTGACCATTTGAATTAGCTGCTTATTTCTTCTGGCTATTTCCAGCTCTGCAGTGACTCCTAACTATAAAAGTTTACCTCAAACTTTCCCATTGAACTTATTAAAAACCCAAAGTATTTTGATAGCACCTCCAGCATCATGTAATCATTATAGAATGTATTTAAATTATTTGAAAGGTATAATGGATCTCAAAGGAGCCGGTCATAGATTAAGTGTCACAAATGAAATATTGCATTTCAACTTCACAGGCCTTTTGGAGAAGATATGGAGACAATAATGGAGAGTTCTGTAAAATTAATTTATGGTTCTGCAATTCTAACGGTAATTTTTACTAACAATTTAATAAAATGCAAGATTTGGCTGCTTCGAGTAGACTTTACTTCAGGCCCTCTCACTTAATAATGATCTCCAAAATTGGATTACATTTCTGAATTTAAAGGATTTACATCGACCAACTTCATTCCCAAACCACTCCATCTCATCTTTAAATGAAAGAAGTCATTAGAGATACTGAGGCTTAAAAAGTGTGACTAGCTATAAGAGGTTGTTGATTTGGGCTAGTGGGAAACTCTTCAGATTGCCAGTAGCCAGCATGGCACTTCAGATATAAATGGGTCAAAGAATCAAAGAAGAAAGAAGCTCCATTGCAGCCTCCTACCCAGCAATGCAAAAGATGAATACCTGTTTGCTCACCTCTTCTGTATTCTGAAATGCATACACAAAGCCCAGTGGTCACTCGGCAGCAGGTGATCTGTAAATTCCCTCATCTGTTTGGTTCTGCTCTAAGAGCAGCCTTAGTGAGCTCTGTGATATTGCTGTTTCACAATTTCCTTTACTGCTTCTTAGCCCTTCAAAGAATAAGGAAATCAATAAAGTTTCTTCTGTTTGTTTATTGCAATTTGGTGTACAGTACCTTGAAAACCTTTCCACGCTGGTTCTAACAGCTGAGAGAAGGTAGACGGGTAGGAGAGCATTTCTTTCTTTGGGAGCTTCGTTATTTCTTTCCCTGTTCCCTGTGGCTGAGTACAGGGTGATTTAGCAACGTAGCGCAGTGAGGGGGAGATGTCGTGATGGGCTCTGACTCTGCCTGCCGGGGTGAAGGCGAGGGCCAGAATGACGGTGATCGCTGATCCAGCGGGAGGGCGAGCAAGCGTCTCAACGAGTGTGCTGGTCTGCCAGCAAATCTTCGACTTGCTCAAATTTGTGAAGATAGCGTTTCTAGCAGTAATTTTTATATGTTGTCAGGTTAGTCAACCAGATAAACAATCGTTTTTGACTCTTGCTGAACATTCTTCCAGGTTGTGGCTACCAGAAACTTCCAAATAAAACCAACCGCCAAAGCAAATGGTCACTGCTTACAAAACTAAGCTTTTTTTCTATTAGATTATGCTTTAAATCAAAGTCACATCTTTCATTTTAATCAAAAATATTAAATCTGGACTCCTAAGGAATTCTTTCTTTGAAAGATTTTCTAAAGTTTAACGTCAGGGTTTTTTTTTTGTTTGTTTTGTTTTTAGTAAAACTGGGCAAAACAATTTCTCTATACTGGAAATCCAAATGAAGAGGGAGCTTTTTTGGAGGGTGTGGACAGGGTTCTCCCTGCAAAATAAGATCTGTTTCTATATTTATTATTGGAGGCTAAATAGCCATCTTCCTTTCATTTTACTTTTCTTTGCAGAAAGACTTGGCAAAGACTTACTTATTAGTATTGTCGCTTTTTAAACTACAACAGTTTTAGGGGAAATTGTAGTTTCTCTTGGTCTTGGTTGGAAGGCCGTATTTAAACAGATAACACATAGTCTAATATAATTGAAAGAAGCTAAGGGAAGACACCAAAATATTCTCTGTGGCTCCTTCCTAGGATTCAGGATGATTGTAAACTCATCAGTGCCCAGAGTCAAATGATAGGAAAGCCAACTTCCTCACTCCATCTGCAGAGGGAATAAAGCCCAAGTACTGAGGTAGGTGGAAAAGCAAATACTGCTCAGTGATTTTAGTGCACTGGAATGAGTCAGAAACAGATACAACACATTTCTTAAAATGAATCAGAGCGATCATATGAAGAGACATGTAACTAGTGCATATAATCGATACAATGAAAATTTACCAATGTAAAATAGAAACTATCAAGATTTGAAAAAACAAACTAGAATTTAACTGGATCACAATCTAAAGGAATAAGTAGTGTACATCAGTCACTGGCAAATCAGGCATGTGTCAGACTGTACAAAACATAGAGCTAATCGTCATAATTCTCACTATAATCCATAGTGTGGACCATTTTTAATTCCATAGCAAGGATTCTAAGCACAATTTAGTGGAGATCCACGGCGATGACCAAAGAGGCATAAATCGGTCAAACGGACAATGACTGTCTGATAATTTGATGGAAGAGGAAAAGAAAAGAAGCCATCTACTTGCCAAGATTTTATGAGATTCATTTGCAGATTTTAAGAACTAGATGTTCTCTACCTTTTTTGAGAAAAAGGAAAAACAAATTTAAATTAGTATTTTCAATTATTTGTCGGGGGGAGGATTTGCACAGATGCTTATTGACCCAATACAAACATAAATTCAGACAAATATGTGCTCATTGATGTAGCATCGGCTTGCTTTTTGATGGCTATTGTATGTCAGCCTATGCTGGGCTGTCTCAAAGGCTTGTCAAGCATGTTGCACTGGTCTCTGTGAGGCCTTACTGTTGTGACCTCACCCCTCCTTCTCTGCTGTCCCCCGGCATTGTGTAGTAGCAGCAGCCTCAGTTTGTCCCATATGTCACACAAGTTTGTTTTT
The DNA here is from genome assembly GCA_004026905.1 of Hystrix cristata. Classification (NCBI taxonomy): domain Eukaryota; kingdom Metazoa; phylum Chordata; class Mammalia; order Rodentia; family Hystricidae; genus Hystrix; species Hystrix cristata. The sequence goes on from PVJO010006792.1 coordinate 49,081, forward strand.
CTCCCCAGTTGCATATACTAAATGAATTAAATATTCTATTATAAATATCTTTCTCCAGAAAGTAGGAGGAACTTCATGAGTGAGGGATAATTCGTACTGTAAATTTTATGGGGGAAAGAGGAAACCTGGAAAATTAGGCTCAGCAAAGGAAGGGAAGGCATGAGTTTCCCCGGTATCTGCGCTCCACAGGTGGAGGTCTCCTGCCCGTGGGGTGGCCTTGCCATGTTATATGGCATTTCACAAGGTGGGCCTGAGGACCTGCCTTGTCCCTAGCTCCAGACGGGCTGTGTGTGGAGTGTCAGGTGCTTGTAAGAGCAATCTGGAAGTGCTGGCTTCCTGACAACTCAAGAACTTGATACCGGAGCTGTGCTGCCCATCTACCAGGAGAAGAAACCCCTAAAACTCCCCGGAGTTGATGCGCTCAGTCCTCTCTCACCAGGAAAAGGCAGGAGTGCCCGGTGTCAGTTCATCATCTAGATAATCAAACATGAAAACGGAACCATCTCTGGACAACTGCTATCATACCATACTGACTGAGGGTAGAGAATGACTTGATGACAAAGCTAAACAAAACAAGCGTGCACAAGCCTGACTCTGAAGCTGATGACGTTTCTTGTTGGTCAGTTTGGTCAGTCTATGGCCCACTGACTACCCCAAATCCAGAACCCTACACAGACCTCCCAGCTTTTTTAGAAACCACAACCAATCTCGCAAAATCCTGACTTCTTGACAGTTTGGCATAGGTTTGGTGCTTAATCAGTTATGCACACTAAGGCATGGAATCAGCTGGACATTCAGGAGGGAGTATTGTGCAGTTTCTCAAAGTGCTGTGTTATGTTGCAGTTTCTTAGCTCTCCCTAGAGAATTCCTAGAGCTGTTACTGTCATAAAGTCAAAATACGGCATCTGTTCTTTAAGCAAAATCTATGTGCATCCATGTACCTCAGGGAAAACTCATGGTTTCTCGGGTCTATAGGACACCGTCGGCTAATAAATGAGGCAAAGGCTGGCAGAGTCAGGACTTCTAGCTTCTTCCCGGTAAGAGCTCACTTTGCTGGAAGAACCAGCCAAATCTGGATAATGACTGTGAAGGCATCAACTAGCAAACTAAAGTTAGATACAGTCTCAGAGCCTGACAGGGACTCATTCACCTATTCACTCCCATCCATTCGCAGCATGACTCCCAGAGGTACGAGCGACATGGGAGAATGGTGCCAAACAGAGGCACAGATGTACCAAGGAAGAAGGAGCCAGAACAATCAAAGAAAGGGATTCTTAGAACGGCAGATACCCCATTAGAAATAGTACCTAAGCTCAACAGGTGGTTAGGAGCAGCCAGGGGTTTGGTGATCAAAATTAACAGCAGTTCCAGGAGTCTCTTATTTAAGCAGTATGTTGCTAGGTCCTCCAAAGAGGCCCATGCCCTAATCCTCGGAACCTGTGACTATGCCGCCTTACCTGCCAAAATAATCTTTGCACACATGATTGAGATAAGGACACTGAGATGGGGAGAGTAGCGTGAATTATCCAGGTGGGGTCAATCTAGTTGAATGAGCCCTTAAAAGCAGAGACCTTTCCCAGCTGCTACAAGTCAGAGAGATGGCAGCATAAGAAGGACGCTCCGCACTGTTTCTGGTTTTCAAGATGGGGGAAGAGGCCGTGGACTGTGGGAAGCAGGGACCTTCCAGGAGCAGAAAAGGCAAAGAAACACTTTCTCCCTTTGAGCTTCCACTAGGAGCACAGACCAGTTCACACCCTGAGAGATTCCTGTGGGACTTGTGACCGACAGACGGTAAGTTTCGTATCTTTTAATTTACTAGAGCAGCAGTAGAAAATGAATGCAGATGTGTGTAGAGTGACACCCAGGCAAGCACTAGGCTAAATACAAAAACTACAACCGTGTACAAAGTAGACCGAGTTCCTGCCATAATGACGGGTTTCCAAACTCAGTGAAAACTGATATAAATAAGTACAAGATAAAGAGCCAGCATCTTGTTAAGGTATTTACCTTCTGTGTTTTCTTTGAATCGTAAAAGTAAACAATTTCTGAACCAGCTTTTCCATCTACAAAATGTGCTCTTCACAGCAATGCGATGCATTTGTGGAAGCAGCTTCAAAGCCTTTTTCTGCATAGGTAAAGTAGTAACCAAATTAGTTTTTAAAGATGGTAAATAATCCAACACTGTTTAGAAGAAAACTGTCAAGAGATATAAGTGGAATGAATAGCTAAGGAGGAACCCAGCAAATATAATAAAAACAAGTAGCCTGCAGAGTTAAATGCAGAAGGTTGCCAATTTTTATGTCTAGTTTAGTAATATTGGTTATTTATGAATCACTATGTATAAATATAAATACAACATTCATATATTTAGTGATTTTAGGTCATTACAATCTGAAGAAATGAAGCGTGTCCTTTCATTTGTGGATTTTGAAATTTTATTTTATGTTTGGATGTAATGCAAAATATTAAAATGGGTTCCATTTCCTAAAAAATTATATTTTTTTGGCTTATCATAAAAGGAATCCAACTGACCTAGTGGGAAAACAAAGGGTTGAAATGTTGAAATATCTTATTATTTTTAGTATTTGCCCTTTTGGTGAAGTATTCTTAAACTTACTGTGTCTCATTGTAGAAATGCATCCTAATTTATGTGAGAATAATTTAGGAAGGAGACAAACATCCTTACAGAAGGCTGACTTAGAGAATGAGCCTTCCGCTTGACTACAGTGAAACAAGGACAGCTTTCTTTCAAGTACAAATACAGGAAATACGCCATAATATGTAATGAATAGCTCTCACCCTGATAATTTTTATAGATACTAACTTCATGTATGAAATCAATTCAGCTCTCAATTTCCACCATCCCACTACACCTCTCTAGTGTCCATGAGGATTTAATTTCTACATTATTGACTTTGGGGTCTGAATAATTCTTTATTGTTGGGGACTTTCCTGTACATTGCAATATTAGCAGCATCTCTGACTGCTGCGCATTCTATGCCAGTAGTGCCTTCTATGTTTCCATTTTCTTCCAATTTTGACAGTCAAACCTGTCTTTGAATATTACTGGTGTCGTATTACTGGTTGAGCATCACTGGTCTAAGTGATGACTAGTGATTAATGTAAATGAAAATTAAAAAAAGAATCTATTTCTGGAGGAATGAGGTCATGTTGTAATTCATGTTTACAGTTCCTATTATTGACATGGTGAAGAAGATAGCCTCTGTTAGTGGGGCATGGGGGAATTTTCTAGAGTTAATTTTGTAACTTATTGACCAGTTATGTGGTACAGATAGACCTTTCATTCCAATAGCTAAGCTCTCTCATCTTCACAGCTAGAATTAAAATAAAACTTTAAAAATACTTGGGCTCTCTAGGGGAAAATAGTAATATTCTGTCAGCCACTATCTCAGATTATTCTACAGATCCCATTCTAGTTAAACTGAAGGAGAATGACTAGGTATAATGATTTTTTAGAAAGGCAAAGTCTTAATAGATACCTCAAAATTATTTATAATTATCAAAATTATACATTATCAAGAATAAAGTTTTTAAAAGTCATAAAACAGAGACATAGAAAGATGACAGAGTATAATCCCATGTCATGAAATAGCTTGATGAATAAATGCTGAGATGTAAGATGTGTGGTATCACATAAAAGGTTAACAATACAGTAAAATTCTGTCTGTATTTTTATTTTATTTTTTTTTTTTTTTGTGGTGCTGGGGATCGAACTCAGGCCCTTGTGCTTGCAAGGCAAGCACTCTAATCACTGAGCTAAATCCCCAGCCCCCCATCTGTATTTTTATAAGTTTACTTACAAAATATTTTGTTCCCAGGGGAGGAAAAGTTGGGGGGAGGGAGGGAGAAAAGGGGATTCCTAAAAAAAAAAAAAAAAAGAATTTTGGAATTGTGCATCGTTTTTATTCTTTCTGTAACCAGAGTAACATTGGAGTTTATTTGCAACATATAATGACACTGGTTTTGAACAGTGATTTGTTCATGGTATTTTAAATGAACTACTAATTTTAAATCTCTGGATTTTTAAAGTGAAATAAAATATCCTTAAAGTGACAAGTATTACGTAAATTCAAAAGTGGTTTGAATATCTAAAGACATGTATCAGACAGCCGATGTACACAAAAAGCAAAGCTGACATATTTCTGCAGTCAAACTGTTAGGCCTGTGGAAAGCTGCCACCATTGGGTGCTTCGAGCAGATGATATATTTAAGGGAAAGGAGGAACTTGTATAATTCTCAAGGTAAACTGGCAAAGTACTGCCATTTTTCAAATCCCCATGTCCTAGGTTGCTTACAATGATGTTAATTCCTGGATCTGTTGACATTTTTGGTGTCTTGAAGTTAGCATGGGTTGGGAAAAATAGGGGGAGTTTTGGGGTTTTTTGTCTTTGTTGTGCTCTAGGGATCGAACTTAGGGCCTTGCACTTGCTAGGCAAATGCTCTACCACTTAAGCTAAATTTCCAACCCCCAAAATAGCTTTTACATCCAATTTTATTGGAAGAAGTCAACATCTTGGATTTGTGACTTAGCAGAAATACATATTTTTTAAAATCATGTTTCTTTAGTTCGTCATCAAATACACAAGAAAGGAAATGCTTATTTCTGTATTAAAGTGAATAAAATTTAACTTTGTTCATTTTACATATCTGGCCTTAAACATGTAATCCTAGATTTCAGGAAATAATAGCAAATTTAAAAAATACTGATCTTCCAAAGAGTGAATACTTTCGAATTTCTCATTTTTAAGTAACAACATAAATTCCTGTGGTTTAATCTGTGGAAAGAGCAGATTTTGGAGTACAATGCATACATAACGCTCACACACACATAGATACAAGGAGGCTACATGTTCTTTTGCCCTTAGGAGATTGAAGTTTGATTTACCAAGCTAGCAGATGGGTTGGCAATTGAAATCAAACTGCTCTGTCCTCCTCACACACTAGGCATGAGGTTTGTTTCTTCTCATTGGTTATCCCTGGAGAGAAGTAAAGAGCAGAGGGAGAAAATATTGTGTCCAGATGCACCTGATCTGGCTGCTGGATCAATGGCCAGTATCAGCGGGGCTCTATTTAATGAAGCTTCCACCAGTGTCCCCGCCTTGCAGACAACAGTGGGTAGTGCTGGGGCCAACGCAGAGGAAGCAGAATCTAAGCCGAAATAATTGCTTCATTTTGTGGTACAAAGATATAAATCTGATTTTTGTGTACATGAGAGCAAGCTTTAAATCCTTAGCTGGAAGAAGGCCTCGCACAGAACACAGAGTAAAGCGTGGTAGAGGCTGTGCAGTGGCCCAGCTCCAGAGCTCCGGGGAGAATTGCTGAGGGCTTTATAGTCTGGAAATGGCGGGCTCTGTGGGCAAACGCACCCCCAAAACCTGCTGTCTTAGTAACAGAGAGAAAATAGTTGTTTTCATTTGTTCTTTTACATGATAAAGTGTTTTGACAAATCAATAGGAGCAGGGAAAAACCCCACTGATGTGATTTACACCTAATTTATCTCATTATGGCCTCATTATCGTGGGGGAGCCGCAGCGGGACACCCGTCCTAAAGGCTGTCTGTGGCATACTCTTGAATTATGAGGAAAATGGAAACGACAGACCTAACTCAGAGTATCCATGTCATGTTTAAATTTTCCTGAATTTCCTTGAACTGCTTTTGTGCTAGCGAGGAAAAACATGAAGCCGTTAAATCCCTTTCAAGACATTTTTCTAAATGTCACTAAGATAAAAATTAAGGTACAATTTTTATGAAACATTAAGACATTACAGCCCACGAGTAAGGACTCCACATGCTTTCTATAGGTGTTAGGCATATTTTCAGATTCCTACATCATAGTCCATCCTAAGTCTGGGTCATAAAATGCATTTTGCTTTTTTTGTTGTTGTTGTTGTTTTGTTTTTTTAATTTTTTTTTATTATTTTTACCAAGAACATGTATTGGTACATTGTATACATAATGTTCATAATCAACATGGTTATTTTGTACCTATACATGATACATCTTGGTTTTCCCCCCTTTGCTTGTTTTTAATCATGAAAATAAATCAGTTTCTCACTGGACACCTGGAGAATCACTGTAACAGATCTGACTAGCTTCAACACGGGTCTCTAGTGCGGCAGACGACTAGAGAAACATACTCATCTTTACAATTCTCATGGAAAGGAGTGAGGATAAAACGAATGATCACCCAAATTTTAACTCATTTTTAGAACCATTGTCCTTTTAAATGAGCCACCCTTTTTATCAACATCTTAATATTTTCCAAAAGTCTCCTTTTTCTTCCTGACATTTTTCATTCACTAATTTTCTCCACAAGGAGTCATTTTGATCATGTTATGGGCAGAAGATCATTTTTTGTCACCCTTTCCAGGGTATGTGTGCTTGGGTCACTCAATACTTTGAGCTCCCTTTGCCCAATCTTGTTAAAAACTTGAATAGTCACAATTGCTTAATGAAGCAATTATGACATTTATTTAAAAAAATGAATACAGGGGATGTGCCTAAACACAATGGCTCTCAAGTAAAATACCCATAAGTAATACAAGTAAAATGGAAACACATTCCCTTTTTTTTTTTTCCTTGTCTCTTTAAGCACATTGACAAAAGTCTGCACGGGATGCTAAAGAAGAAACTTGCTAAGCTTTCTTTTTAGTCCTCTCTGTTGCTTCCTGATTGTTCAAGTTACCACTTCCCCAGCTGAGTCATTCATTAAGAAGACCTTTGTCCATACCTGTTGGGCTGGCTTTCCTCACATTTGCTTTTGCTGCCTGTCCTTCTGTCTGTCTGTCTCTCCCACATATGGTTTACTGAGAGAGAAAGAATAAGAATGAGAATATGAATGTCTATATTTTGGCTTTTTAACACAATTCTGGATTTTCTGAAAAGATTCCTCTATATTCGACAAATGACAAGGTGATGCGAGAAGTGGGACAGATCTAGAGTAGCATCTGCCTTTTTCAGTGACCTTCAGAGTACCCTTTTCTTCTGGGCCTTGGTGGTCTCAGCTGCTAAGAACATGTAGGGGAAGCAATGTTATCCCTCTCAGCAACACTGAGGAAATACATTGAATGGCGTGATGGAGGTAGCCATTCGAGAGTATTTGTCAGGTACTTGTGATATTCCAGAGCTCTGCAAAGACTGGGGAGAGAAGGGAACCGATAACAGACATTGTCTCTACTATCAGAGAGAGCTTATAACCTTGCACGGAAAGCAGACATTAAATAATGTGGCAGAATATTGAGTTTCAAGAGTGATATGTGTTACAAAAGACACATGTGTTAAAAGAGCATAGTTTAATGGTTAAGAATAAGGAATAAGGAAAGAATATTATTATTATTATTATTATTATTATTATTATTATTATTATTATTATTATTATTATTATTATTATTATACGAAAAGCCCAGGTAAAGTAAGGAGTGTACTGCCAGCCTTAAAATAATAAATGCAAAATACGTAAAAATGCTGTTTTGCAGAATCTAGGATACATACAATCATTAAAATAGGAAAAAAACTCCTGTTTACTCCATTTCCATTCAAAAAAGCATTATGAAAATAGCTTATAGCTTTAAATATATATACAGATACTCTTAAATATGATGAAAAGATTGTATTCTGATTATTGGGATATTCAAACATTTCAAGTTGTCAAAGATATATTAAAAATAATAAGTGTTGACAAATAACATGCATTACCTCGCCATTGTTAACAGCGGATTTGCTTGTTAGCTTCCAATATTTCATTCATTCATTTATTTAAAAAGTATTTCAGTGTCTCTATGGCAGGCATTTTTGTTATCTCCATCTCACCTAAAGGCAAAATTGCAAGATTTTGGATTGGATTCCATGTATTTCCTTGCCCCTTCCCAGTCTTTCCTCCCTTAGGATTCCTTTGGCTGGGTTACAGACCTTCCCAAGCCCTCCCACCACAGTCTTTCATTGAAAAATTTCATTAGCCAAATTTCTTTACATACCAAAACAACTCATGCCTTAGTAGCTGATTCCTCAGGTGCTCTTCGGATAGTGGGTGATGGCAAGGAGAAGAGGGCTCGGAGGAGACTCCTGAGTGAAACACGCTTGTGCCCTCCCTCGCACTCTCTTGGACTGTCTTTGACTCCAGCCAGTGTTTAGACCACCAGTTTCACCCCGGGTGAAATCTACAGCATCTGCCCGGGGCTTCTTTGACACTAGGGAAAGGGATAGCAGGGAGCCTCAGCCTGGCGTCTGGGCAGCCGTGTTACATGAGGGAGCGCACACCCTCACTTGGGCAATGCCGGATGGGGTAACGTAGAATTAATGCTTCCCTCTCCTGGTCTTCAGGAGGGCTGTATTATCGGCTTTTGCTGTTGTGACCAAATACCTGAGAAAAACCACTTGAAGGAGGAAAGATTAATTTTGGCTCAAGGTTTCAAAACATTTAGTCAGTGTTCAGCTGGTCATGTTGCTTTTAGGCTCATCCAAGACAGAAACATGGTGGAAAGATGTGGCGGAGGAGACCCACTGACCTCATGGCACCCAGGAAGAAGAGAGAGGGGCAGGGAGAGAAAGAAAGAAGAAAGTCAGAGAAAGGATATAGGGGCAGGTTCAGTGCCCAAGATCACATCCCCATAATCCAATCCCTTTAACTAAGCCCCACCCCCTATTTTCATCACCTCCCACTAATGCTATCAAATTATGATCTAATCAGTAGAAGGATCTGTGGATGAAATTACAACTTTCGTGATCCGGTCACTTTCGAAAAGCCCATCAGCAACCAAGCCTTAAACACAACGAGCCTTCTGAGGGCCGTAGAGTCAAACTATACCACAGATAAATCCCAAGCACACATTCTTTGGCTAGGAAGTCCCAGTGGGATCGGGTTTCAGATGCTACTGCGCTGCTGTCTTGTCCTTACTGACTGCATTTTTCCTGAGTCTTCCGCTTTCAACCCATATCATCACTTCTCAAAGCAAGTCGCTGCATGTAACCCCCTTTGTCTCAAACGGCTTTCGTACTTCAGGGGACAGGGACACAGACTCAGGATTCATGGGTGTGGTTGAATAACACTGAGGAGGGCAGATTGTGACATAATTCCAGAATGTGATACAGGCTTTAAAGAAATAGAGAATAACCATGTCAGCGAGATCAGGGATGCCATTTGGGAGGGTGTTGGTAACATAATTTTAGGGAGAATTGTGTGGAAAGGCCTCCTAAAGTGTGAGCCCTCAAAATGACACAAAAACAATGGGAAAGAATTGGCTATGGGAAAGTCTGGGGGAAAGAAGTTTACCTTAAAAGAGAGTATAAAACCCCTCAGGGATCTTAGAAAGGTGGACCCTAGAAAAAGCAAAGATTATCAGGTAGGTGAAGCACACTGAGTTGGAGAAATGATCAGATGCCAGATTGTTCTTCAGGCCTTTTCAGGCTATGTTGCTTGGGATTTCGAGTATAATTAGAAGATAATAAAGGATTTTAAGCAAAGAAAGTAAAATGGAATGATATAGATTATATTTATTTTGACTGCTGCATGGAAACTGACTATTGAATCCACCTGAGAAATTTCCTGATTTTAATTTCATATTTATGGTTGCCCATTTTCAGATGTTTAAGCTTTATGCACGTATCTGGATGACTAGTTAGCAATTTCATTCTTGCTGTTTGACATTTTAAATTTTGTTTTAAAATGTAGTCTTTCCTTACTCTCTATCTCTCAAGTCACTTCACCTCCTCCCTTCAAGACAGAAAGGATGGAATTGTCTGCAGGTCCAGCAGACCTGGGGAAGCTGGGGAAGAGGGGGCAGCTGGCCTACAGGGCTGGGGCAGAGGGGCGAGGAAGGTCTGAGTGTTTGATATCTCTAGTAGATGAAGAGACTGGCTGTACCGTGGCAAGCGCTGATCGTGAGCCTCGCTGTCCAGTAAGTTAAAATCTGAAAAATAAAATGTTTTTAAATCAGTGGTGTTAAATTAGAACCGGAGGGAATGGTGTAACTTCACGATGAAAAATTACATACTAAAGTAGATATGAATGTACATGTGTCCATGAGCACAGATATGTTTCCCACCCCTGTGTACAGGAAAAGCCCAGAAGCAAGGCCATACCAACAGAAATGAAGATACCTAGCACACAAGTCTCCATTTTTTCAGCACTGACCTTAAAAATTTTTTTCCTTAACATTTATTAATTGTGCATATTAATGGAATTTAATGTGATGGTTGATACATGCACGCAGCATACACTAATCAAATTGCCTTCTCACATGCCCACCAGACACACTCCCAAACTGTTAATCACTATCGACTTTCAGATAAACCTTTTCAATTTACACACGTGAGAGAAAGTGTACTCATTCTTCTGCGTCTGTTATTTCACTTAATCACCTCCAGGACAATCCACTCTGTGTCAAATGATAGAATTTCATTATTTTTGATCCTGAATAAGACTTCATTGTGTGAATATACCACATTTCATTTACCCATTCACCTACTGATAAGCACTTAGACTTGTTCCATCTCTTATGAATTATGCTATAATAAGCAAGGGCAAGCATGTATTTCTTTGGCACACTAGCTTTATTTCCTTTGGAGACGTACCCAGTGTGGGATATCTGGAGCACATGGGATATTTATTTTTAACTTTGTGAACTTCCTTTTATTGTCCTTCGTAGTGACCATACTAATTTACATTCCCACTGACTGCGTATGAGTTCTCTCTGCTCCATATCCTCTCCAACATCTTGTTTTTTTATAATACTCTCTCGTGACATAGTTCACTTTAGTTGGGACTCACATTTCCCTGATCATTAATAATATTGTACATTTTTTCATATATTTGCCGGCCATTCATGTTCATTCTTTCAAGAATTCTCTATTCATGTCACTTGCCCATTTTTAAATTAGATTACATGTTTTTTTTTTCTATTACTAAGTTCTTTGAGTTCTTTATATATCCTAGATATTAAGCTCTGTCAGATGGATACTTGGTAAATATTTTCTCCTGGTTTTGGTTGATCTCTTTACTCTGTTGCTCATTTCCTGGGCTCTGCAGAGCTTTTTGGCATGGTGGGTTTATCCAGTAAATCATTGCCTGTACCGTCTGATTTTTACCCAATACCGTGCTTTTTCACTTACTATGTTTCTAGTATTTCTTGAAATCAGATATTATGGTGTATCCAGCTTTGTTCTTTCTGCTCAAGATCACTCTGGCTGTTCAGGGTCTTTTGTGCTTCCTTATGAATGTTCAGGATCACTCTTTAAAGTTCTGTGGTATTTTTTGGGGTGTGACACTGATTCTGTAGATCACTTTGGGTATTATGGACATTTTAACATTTCTTTTAATCCATGAACACAGTAGGTTTTCCATTGTTTTCATATATTTATTGTAGTGGTCTTTTGCTGAGTGATGTTTGTTCTTAGGTTTTTTTATGCTTATGTTTTGCTATTGTGAATGAGATTGTTTTCATGATTTCTTATCAAATATGGGAGTACAGAAAAACTGTTTTTTTGTGTGTTGACTTTGTATACTACTCCTTTACTGAATTAAATAATAGGTTCTAATAATCTTTTGGTGGTATCCTTAAGTTTGTTGTGTCTACAATCATGTCATGTCTTCAGCAAACAGGAATAATTGGACTTCGTCCTTTCCTGTCTGTGTGATATTTGTTTCATTCTTTTGCCTAACTGATTGGGCTAAAACTTCTAGCACTATACTGAGTAACAGTGGTGAGTGTGGACACACTTGTCTTTTTCTGATCATAGAGGAAATACTTTCAGTTTTCCCCTACTCCGTCTGACGTTGGCTATGGCTTTGCACTAGCCTTTATATTGAGCCCGGATTTTTCTATACCTAATTTATTCAGGGCTCTTATCACGAAGATGTGTTAAATTTTATCAACTGCTTTTCCTGCATCCAGGACGGATGATGTGGTTTTTATCTTTGATTCTATTGAGGTGGTGATATATTACGTTTATTGATTTTTGTAGAAGCATCTTTGCGTGCCAAATTGCATGGTGTATGATCCTTTTGATGTGCTGTTGAATTAAATTTGTTGGTATATTGTTGAGTACTTTGAATCTAGGTTCCTCAGGGATATTTGTGTAGTTTTCCTTCTGTGCATGTGTGTGGAGGGGTGTCTGTCATTGTCATATTTTAGTGTAAAGGTAATGTTGGCTGAACAGAATGAGTTTGGAAGAGTTCCTCTCTTCTAATTCTGTGGAACTGTGTGAGAAGTTGTAGCAATAGCTCTTTAAATGTTTAGAATATTCAGGGTGAAGCCAAATAGGCCCAAGTTTTTCTTTATTGGTAGACTTTTTTTAAAACTGATTCCGTCTCATTACATTTTACTAGTTTGTTCAGGTATTCTATGTGCTTTTGGTTCAGTCTGATAGGTCACATGTATACTATAGAAATTTTTGTATTTCTACGATTTCTAGTTTGTTAGCATATACTTTTTCAAAATATTTCCTAGTGACCCTTTATGCCTTTCTGGTATTAGTTGGAATGTCTCCTTTTCCATATTTAATTTTATTTATGACTTCTCTCATTCTTGGTAAGTCTAGCTAAAGATTTTCCAATTCATTCATTTTTTGGGGGGGTGGTTTAGACTGTATTTCATTTATTTCTGTGCTGACACTATTTCTTCCTTCTTATTTGGGATTTGGTTTGGGCTTGTTTTTTCTAAATCTTTGAGATGTAGAATTAGTTTATTTGACATCTTTCTAATTTTCGGTGTAGGCAGTCATTGTCATAAACTTTCCTGTTGGTATTGCTTTTTATGCGTCCCTCAAGTTTGGGTTTGTTTCCACATTTTAAGAAATGTTTTAAATTTCTGTCCTGATTTTCTGGATGACCCACTGTCTATTCAAAGGTCTGTTGGTAATTCCTACTGCATTTGTATAATATGTAAATGTCTTTTTGCTGGTGAATTCTAGTTTTTTTCAGCTGTGATCTGAAAAGATACCAGTTTTTTTTTTCTTAGACTCATTTTGTAGCCTAATATCTGGCCCATTGTAGAGAAAGTATCATGCTTTTATGAAATGAATGTGTATTCTGTCCACTATTGGAAGAAGCGTTCTGTAAATGTCTAGTAAGTTCTTTTGATCTGCAGTGCAGTTTCACTCTGATATTTCTTTGTTGATTTTTTTTGTCTAGATGACCTTTCTGTTGGTTGACAGTGGGGTGTTGAAATCCCCCCAAATTATTGCATTGGAGCCTATCTCTCTTGTTGAATCTCATAGTGTTTGTTTTATGAAAGTGGGTGTTCTGAAAATAGGTATATATAGATTACTGATCGTTATATCCTCTTAATGAGCTGTTAACTTGATCATTGTATAGTGACCTTCTTTGTCTCTTCTACATTTTTTGTTTCTGTCTATTTGTCAAATATTATCAGGTCTATTGGGGGTTCTTTAAGCCTCCTGTATCTGACTGTCCACGTATATCCCAAAATAAGGGAAGTTTTCTGCTATTATCTTATCAAATAGGTTTTCTAATGCCTTTTAACCTTTATTTCCTTGCCTCGGGATGTTCCAAAGATGCAGGCGTGTGTTCATTTAATGGTGTGTAGAATTATCCTTTCATTTCTTCTTCTCTTTTTTCTGAATGGGATATCTTGAAAGACGGGCCGTCAGGTTCAGATATTCTTTCTTCTGCTTAATTCAGTCTTGTTGAGACTCTGAACTCAATTTTTATTCGATTTATTCAGATCTTAATTACTGAGATTTGTTTTTGTTCTCAAAATCTGTATCTCCTTCTGAATGCGTGCCCTGCATTGTCATTTTAGTTTTATAAATTCATTCATCTGTATTTTCTAGGATCTCACTGAGCTCTTTTATAATTCTATTAAATTCTTTATCAGGGTACTTCACTAGTTCTATTTCTTTGGGATTCATTGCTAGTTATGTTATTTGAAATCATCTTGTTGGCTTGTTTTTTCATATTTCTTGTGCTCCTAGCTTAGGATTTGCAGATCCAGTAGATTAGATATCTCTACAACTATTTTCTTTTTAGTGGTACATGTTTACAGTATAATGAATGCATTCATTATCTGGTAATTGGTATATATACATGACACATTGTAATTCTTTTTACATTCACTTCCTGTCCCCCCAACGTCTCTTGGTTCTCATGCCATTTGCAAAAGACCTAGTCCCTTGTTTCCTGTTGATTTTTTATTTTGCTCTTTATTTATATTTTAATTTCCTATATAAGAGAAACTGTATGATATTTAAGCTTGTGGGTCTGGCTTATTTCATTTAACATTGATTCATGGTGCATCCATTTTCCTACATGTTTCCTTCTGTGTTTGTGCTGCTATAAATATGGGTATGCCTGTATCACTGGAATATGATGTCTTTAACTCTTTTGGGGAAGATACCCAAAAGGGGAAGAGAAGGTCAAATGGAATTTTTATTTTTAGTTTTTTTGAGCAATTTCCATACTGATTTCCATATTTGTTGTACAAGGGTTCCTTTTCCCTCTACAGCCTCACCAGCATTTGTTGTTGTTTGATTTCTTAAAGATAACTATTCTTTCTGGGGTAAGATAGAATCTCAGTGTTGTTCTAATTAGGATTTCTCTAATGGCCCACAATGTAGAACACTTTTTCACATATTTATTGGCCATTTGTACTTCCTCTGAGAAGTGTTTACTCATTTTAGTTGCCCATTTTTAGATTGGGTCTTTTTATTTTAGTTCCTTTGTTTTCTAGATATTAGTCCTTTGTCTAAGGAGTATCTGGCAAAATTTTTTCCCATTCCATAGGTTGTCTCTTCTCTCTATTGGTTGTTCCCTTTGCTGTGCAGATTTTTTAATTTGATAAATATTCTGTATGTTGATTCTTGATTAAATGGGGTTCTAATCAGAATGTCCTTGCCTACACCTTTAACTTCAAAAGTTTTACCTACTTTATTTCCCATCAGGTTAAGTGTTTCTGTTTTTATGCTTTTATATGTAGATCTCTAAATCATTTTGATTTTAGTTAGTATATGGCAAGAGATGTAACCCTACCTTCAATTTTCTGAATGTGGGTAGCAAATTTATCCAGCTCCATTTGCTAAACAGGCTCTTGTTCCTCCAGCATGTTTTTTTGCCCTTTTATCAAAGATCAGGTGTCTGAATGTGTCTGGGGTTTTCTCCACATCCCGTATTCTGTTCCCTTGATCCACATGTCAGTTTTTTGTGTCAGTACCATGCTGTTTTCATCACTGTAGCTTTGTAATATAACTTGAAGGCCAGGATTGTGATGCCTCCTGCTTTGCTGTTATTGCCCAGGATTGCTTTTGCTATTCTGGCTCTCTTCTGGTTCCATATGAATATTAGGATTGTTTTCTCTATGTATGTGAGGAATGCTGTTAGTATTTTGATTGGGACTGCATTATCTCTATGTTAGTTTTGAAATTAAGACAGTGTTTGTTGTTCGTGTTAAGAAGCAGGGGTTATCTTTCTTCTAATATTCTCTTCTACCTCCTTTTTCAGAGTACTGTACTTTTCATTGTAGAGATCCTTCACTTCTTTGGTTAGATCAGTTCCAAAGTATTCAATTTTTGTTGATGCTATTTTGAGTATTGTTCTCTTAATTTCTTTCCGAGTGAGTTCATTGTTGCTGTACAGGGTACTATTGATTTTTGTGTGTTGATTTTGTATCCAGCTACACTACCGAATTTGGTTATTCTGGAAATCTTTTGGTGGAATTTTTTGGGTCTTTTATGTAAAAGATTACTTCATTTGCAAGTAATAATTTGACTTTTTCCTATTCTATATACATCTCTTTTATTTCTCTCTTACCTGATTGCTCTGGATTATATCTCAAGTACAATACAGAATATGAGTTGTAATAGTGGCCATCATTGTCTTGTTCCTGATTTTACTCAGAAAGCTTTTAGCTTTTCCTCATTTAACATGATGTTGGCCGTTGATTTGTCATGAATGGCTTTTATCAGATTGAGATAAGGTCTTTCTACACCTATTTTCTTTTTTTTTTAATATCATGAATGGATGCTAGATTTTGTGAAAATCTTTTTGTGTCTGTTGAAAAGATCATGTGATTTTTTTCCGTGCTTCTGTTTATGTGATGTGGTACATTTATTGATTTGCATATGTTGAATCATCCTTGGGATGAAACCTACTTAACGATGATGTATAATCTTTTTGATGATTTGTTGCATTCTGTTTGCCAGTATGTTCTTGAGGGTTTTTCTGGCTGTGCTTGTTAAGAGAATGGCCTTCAGTTTTGTATCTTAGCTGGGTCCTTTTCTGGTTTTGGAATCAGTAATGCTAGCTTCTATGAATGAGTTTGGAAGTACTCCTCTTTCAGTTTCATTGAAGAGTTTGAGAAGTACTGGTGTTAAATCCTCCCTTAAATGCTTGTAGAATTTTGTGATGAAACCATTAGATCCTGGACTGTTCTTAGTTGGTAGGTTTTTTGCTACTGCTTCAATTTCATTGTCTATTATTGAATTGTTCAGATTTTTTGCATCTTCTTGGTTCAGTCATGGTAATTCATATGTGTACAAGATTCTGTCCATATCCTTAAGATTCTCCAATCTTTTGGAGTCCAGGTTTTCACAATAGCTACTAATAATCCTCTCAATTTTGGCATTGTTCATTGTGAGTTCACATTTTTCATTTTAGTTGCATAGATACGGGTTTTTTCTTTCCTTCTAACAAGTTTGGCTAAGGATTTGTCTCTTTTTCAGTGTTTCTCTCAGTGAACAAGCTCTTTTGTTCATTGATTCTTTGTAGTTTTCATTTCAATTTCATTAATTTCTCCTCTGACCTTTATGGTTTCCTTCCTTGTAATAGGTCTGGATTTGGACTGTTCTTTTTCTTCTAGTTTCTCGAGGTATATCACCAGGTTATTTGTCTGAGTTCATTCTGTGTTTCTAGTTGAGCATTCACAGCTATACATTTCACTCTCAGGCCTGTTTTCATTGTGTCGCATGGACTCTGGTGTGTTAAACTGCTATTATTGGTTGATTCTAGCAATTGATAATTTTCTTTGATTTCTTCTATGACCCTTGAATATTCAAGTGTGTGTTACTTAATATCCTGGTGTGTGTAAGATTTCTGTGGCTTCTTTTACGATTGATTTCTTTTGTGCTATGATCTGATAGTATAAATGGATTCTTTTGCATTAGGAAGGATTTATGGACTAGTATGTGGTCTGTTTTGGAGAAAGTTCTGAGTTAGACTTTCTGAGAAGTTCTGAAAACTTTCTGAGAACTGAGTTCTGAGTTCTGAGTTGAAAAAGTAGTGTCTGTTTTAGTAGGGTAAACACTCTGGAGTTATCTATTAAATCCATTTGTTGAAAGGTGTGGTTCTGCTCTGATTCCTTTAATTTTATTTAGTTGATCTGTTTGTGAAAGTGGGGTATTGAGGCACCCCACTGTGATCGTGTTGGTGTTTATTCAGTCTTTTCTGTCCGGTAGTGTTTGTTTATGAAGTTGAGTGCACCGATATTCAGTGCCTATATACTTACAACTGTTGTCTCTTTCTGTTGAGGTGTTACCTTTGAATAATACGTAATGACCTTCTTTTGTTCTGAAGTTTCTTTTTCTTCTTTTTGAAGTTTACTTTGCATGAGAATACAATAGCTACCCCTACTTGGTTTTGGGGTCCCGATGCATGGAATATTTTCCATCGTTTGATTTTTAGTCTAGGAACTTCCTATGGGATTAGACAAGGTTTTGATTGTAACAGAACTTTGGGTTTTGTTTATTGATCCAGTCTGCTAAATTGCATCTTTAAATTTTGGGGTTAAGTCCATTTACGTGGACAGTGTAACTAACTGAAAGGTACTGGCTTATTTCTGTCATTGAATTCTTTTTCTGTTGTTGACCTCTTATTTTTTCCTTTTTTATGTAACTACTTGCCTTGTTTAATATACATTTGTCCTTCTGACTTTTTGGCTTTGTTGGCTTAGTTGTCTCTGCAATGTTCTTGAGCACTTTTTGGAGTGCTGCTCTGGTGTCCACATATCTCATATGATGTTCTATGTCATAGAATGTCCCTATTTTTCCAGCAATTTTGAAAGATAGTTTTGCAGGACATAATAGTCTAGGTTAGAAGTTATTTTTCATTAGGGCTTGAAATGTTTCACTCCAAGCTTTCCTGACCTTTAAAATTGTGTTGAAAAATCTGCTGTAATCTTAATTGGTTTATCTTTACAAGTGATTTTTTGCTTTTCTCTGATGGTTTTTATGATTCTGTCTTCTTGTCAGACATCTGGAATTTTGACTATGTGTGGTGGGGAGCTGCTTTTTCATCATTTGTTGATGAAAAAAGTCATTTGGCGTTCAGTAATCCTGGCTTACCGACATGTTATTTCCTCATACTTGGAAAATCTTCTGCTATGATTTCTATAAGCAGATTTTTTAAATTCCATGTGTGCTGTCTTCTAATTTCTCTCTAATTCTAATTAACCTTAGGTTGGCCTTAGTGTTGTCTAGTGATTGTTGGATGAATTTTTCTTGTTCTTGTTGGTTTTATGGCTTCTCTGAGTAATTCCTCATGTATTTCCATTTTGTCTTCAATCTCTGACATTTTCTGGTCATTTCTCTTGTTTATGAATTATATAGCTTTCTTTATTTCCAGGATTTGTTTGATACATTTTTGTGAGTCTGAATCTTTAGTAAATTTGTCATTTATATTTTGAGGCACTTTGGTCAGCTCTTGCAATTCCAGTTTTTAATTTGCTTCTCCTATAACCACTTTGGTCATTTTGTGTGAATATTCTACTATCTTTTGGTTATGTCCTCTTTGAACTGAGCTGTTTTGTTTGTTTCTTTCTTTTTTCTTTACTTTAACCATTTTGTATAGCATGGCTGTCTGCTGTTTGCTTTCCTTCCCATTGGTGCCTGTTGGGTCTGCTCTGGGAGAGTTGGTAGTCTTTGGGGGTGTTTTGTTGCCTCATTTTTTTCATGTTTCTCTCTTTTGGGGGGTATGCTGAGAGTTGAGGTCAAAAAGAGAGAAGAAACTTTGTTTTTGGTATGAAGATCTCTCTAGTTAGGTTTTGTTTTCCAGTAATGTGTTCTTGACTTTGTCTGTTGATATTGTTTATCACTTCAGCCTATTCAATTTAATTGTATTGGACCCTGCCAGTGTGTTGTAAGGACAGAATTTCTATCAGTAATAACTGTGTCAACAGATCTAAGTATACATCAAGCATAAACATTTATACTTGTTTTGATAACTTCATCCTTTTGTCCAGCTGTTACAGACTATATATTATATGGCAATATGTGGTTTGTCAGGGATGAGGCATGGGAGAAAGGGCTGAGAAAAGGAGAATGTCAGTGGGAAGAGATGGAGGTAACAGAAATGTCAATAGGTTAAAAGAAAGTTGGACTCTGTTGGAATTATTTTTATAGCCAGTTTAAAGGGCTAGTATTGAGGTGGTTTGAGAATTTATGCAGGCAGTAGGTAGTATGCAGGTGGGTGGAAGTGTATTTAGAGATGAGGGAGGTTGTGAGATTGTCAATACCTGTTAATATATTTGTGATTAATTTTGTTTCAGTCCTCTAAGCTCAGTTTTGTTAAGGATTACCTTGATACGCCCTTAAATGATACTGCTTAATATATACCTCTGGTTAATTCTTACTCTTTAATGCACTTACACAGGATCCTGCTGTATTTATGCTGTTAGATAGGTGGGAAAAAGGAAAGGGAAGGCAAGGAGGTGAGACAAGAAAGAGAAAACAGAGAATAGGGAAGGTAGAGGATTGATAGATAGGAGAGAAGAAACACTACAAGGGAACAGGTCAAAGGGAAAATCTTGAAACTTAAAGTATAATAATCACCCCCATACCAGTAAAGAAGCAAAAACCAAAAGAAAAAAATGAAATATAAAAAAGACAAAAGCAAACAAAGATGACCCAAATCCAACCAAGTAGCAAGGATATAATAACTTCAACTACCAAAATAACAATAGAAGTGAGAATAGACCCCTTCACACAGTTGTTATACCTTTAGCCCAGAGGCCCCTCCACACTGGCGTCTCTGATTGTGAGCAGCCGAAGAGTTTACCTTTGTCGGTCACACAGCTGTCTGCCCAAAGCCTTGGGGGCCGTTATTCCCTCCAAGAGTGTGTCCTGGTGGCAAGCTTTACTCCGGGCATGACCCCCCCCCCCCGCCACAGACCTTCCTGGACACACTTACCTTGATCAACTGGGGTGCTAAGTATTATGGCTGTCACCATGTCTTCCTGCCCCAGCTTTTCTCTGCATAATACATAGCCAAAAAGCCACCACCCCTGGTGCCCTCCATTATGACCTCTCTGTCCACAGATGTCTAAATGTCTACCTCAACCACACAAGCAGAACCTAGTGCTAGTCCCCAGGTGGGCTGAGAAGCCTCTCAGAGAGACTGGGACCTCAGCTTGTCTTGGGTCTGTACAGTTTGGAGGAAACAATAGGGGAGCACCTACTCTGTCCGGCTCTCCTGAGTTGCTTTCGTGTCCTCCCCTACATATTTGTCAGGGAACCAGTTTTCTCTTCTCTCTACACTTCCCAGCTGGGAGTTGTTGCCCCCACTGCAAGGACCTGCTCGCAGTCACGGGTCCAGTACTGAATGTTCTGTGCAGGGTGCCCTGTAGTGTGTGAAGGAATTGAACAAGCCTCTTCTCTCTCCAGAGCCCCACCACCTGCCGGCCCTGGTGTACTATTTATTTTTTATAGGAGATGGGTCCATCTCACCAGTTCCCAGCCCTGGTGTGCCTTTTTTATTTTTAATAGGCTGATATTTGAGTGTAGTTCCACCCCATTCTGTTTTTAGCTTCTCTGAATCCCTGGATGAGAAATGTCTCTCTTCACTGTGCCTGGTGGGTAGGACAGAAGAATCGTGGATCTATTTAATCCACCAGGTTGTCACTGAGGGCCACTGTTGCCCTCCATCTGATCCTCTCACAAGACGGTATGAGCTCCAGGATGGGGACAGGAGAATGGGTACCAGCGTTCAGGAGTGATCTGATGTCCCCTCATACACCCTCTAAACACCAGATCTTATTCCAGCCGGATTTTCTTTTCAAATATCCTCCCATATCAGACTATCTTTCATTCCCTTCACAGGGTACATTGTTTTCTCCAGCACCAGTTCAGAAAGACCTCGAGTTGGCAGCCATCTTCCCATCTTCTCTTTTTTACTACTTCTATAGGATGGCCTTTAGTGAGGTGGTTTTCCTGTGGAGATATGTCTTGGGGTATCAGTTTGTTATACAGTGTTGGTTTTTACTTCATCTGGAGGTCATAGTGTAGCCTCTCTGTGCTTCTTAGGCTCTGATTAGTGAGTTGGACACAGGGCATACTATATCAGTATTGGGTTTACACTCTTCTATGTGGGCCAGCAAAGACTGGGGATGCTGTACTGATTCTGGCAGGTGTGATGGACACAATAGTGGCTGTGGGGTGCTCACTGTGTGGCTACTCCTATAATGGGAGTTTTTGCTACATCTGGTGATGGGCATTTCCTCAGGCACTGTTGATTCGGATTCTGCAACAAGTAGTGGTGTCTAGCACCATTAGAAGGGGCAGCGGTCAGAGTCCCGAAGCACTTGCTCTCTGGACAGTCAGTAGTGTGCACCCAGACACTGCATGGAGAGAGGCGGTGTGGCGATCACAGCATTCCTCTGTGGCATTCACACCAAGTCCTGACAGCAGAGCATGATCAGAAAAGCCCCAGATGGCCAGTGTTGGGAGCTGCAAATATGTTGAAGCAGTAGAAAATGTAGTATTCCTCTCCACTACTACCACAGGTGGTGCCTATCCACGAGCGAGACCTCAGCCAAAGTCAAGCAAGGTTTACCCTGATCCCACTAACCGTGCATTCCTCGGAGTAGGGTGATGGGTGAGGCTTCTCTTCCCCAAACACCTTCAGCTGTAGTGCCTGCCCAGATCTCAGCAGAGCTGTGCTTGGCTCCCCTAGCTGTACATTTCCAGGTTCAGAGCAATAGCCAGCGTCACAGCATGCTTCAGGGTTGTCTCAACAAGCCTTGCCACAGGCAGGGCAGCAGCAGGAACTGTGGAGCTCTCAGCCCTCCACTCAGTAGCAGACATGTAGGGGCAGCAAACAGGAAGAATGAGAGTGCCGTGGGCTCCTGCCCTTAGTCCTGGCACAGGTGTGAGTACACAAGTGGTAGGCGATGCCGTTAATGTCAGAGGATGAACTCTTCAGTGTTCTGGTCTTTGAGAGCAGCTCTCTCTGTTCCTTTTTATACCTCAACCCCAATCTACTACAGTTCGTGGCACCCAGAAGGCTTAAATCACAATTGCTGTTTTGGGTCCATTTGAGATTGTGAGGTGGCTGTCTGTTAGGCCAGTGTAGTGCAGTGTCTGTGGAGTCCGAGGGATGGGAACATGCAGGGTTTTCTCATTCCTGGGTCTGTCTGCTCTGACATTATCTCACTTCTCAAGTTGGCTTCTGGGTGCAATACCTGGAACATTTGCTGGGAGGTGAAATGAGATCCATTTCCTACACAAAGTATGCAGTTAGGGTGGAGTGCCATCTTGATTGGCTCTGGGATATCCCAAGGAGGGTTCATGGAGCTCACTTCTGAAATTCTCTATGTGGGTCCTGGAGGTGTGGCCCTATGTCACATCTCTTTGTCTCTGGCACTGTTTTCCTGCTCTGCTTCCTGGTCACCATGAACTAAGAAGTTTTACTCCACCACACCCTTCCTCCTTACAGCCAGCTGCACATGGACTGAATCCCCTTAAAACATGAGCCAAATTGAACCTCTTCTCCTTTAACTCGAGATCATCAAGCATTGTGTCCAGGAATGAAAAGACTGACTGACTAGGGCTTGCTTCAGCAGCATGTATATGAAAATGACACGAGAAGATTATCATGGCCCCTGCCAAGGATGATGCAAAAAGCTAATATGCAAGGCTACTGTGCAGATTTTAGGTTATTATTTAAATGCACACCTGTGAGGACAATGAAACTTCCCAGTAGCTAGGAGTGCCAGCATCCGTGCTGACTGTATTTTGTGGGACTCTCTTTCAGGCTTACTTCTGTGTAGGGGAGACTCATCCTCCCCCAGCTATGGAGCCAGCACAGCAGACGCCAGTATATTTTGTTTCTATGCTGTTGTCTCAGGTCTCTGAATCTTGGAAAGTTCCAATCTATATCTTTCAAATTTTCAGCATCCTCCCATTGTCACTACTTCAAAATGGAGCTATGTACTTTTTGAGTGGTGGTGGGGTGTGTGTGTAGGAGAGAAAGCATCCTGGATATCTTTATTCTACCTTTTTAACCCCCATCTCAATCTCCATTCCTAAATCCCATTCTCAAATAAAAGAAACCTAAATTAGTAAAAAAAATTTTAAATAATTTTTAAAATGACTGATCCAAGGGCTGAGAAAAAGAAAACATTATGGGCACCTGTAATAGCTTTTTCTCCCAGAAAGTAAGAAAATGCTCAACAAATTAGGGAGTTTGGCTAAAGAGCTGCAGAATCCAGGCTGTAGGGCTCCCATTTATTTAATAGGGAACAATTTATGCATCAAAATATTATAGTAACAAATTAAAGCCCATTGAATAAAATAGGAATCTGTGGCCCTGTCGATGTAAATAACAAATTAATAAAGCATAGACTGGAGGAAAGGGGAAAGTAATTCCTCAGGGAACTACAACTAAAAATGTAGAAAGAATGATGGAATTGGAGAGTTGCCATTTGCCAACCGTCATAACAATTAAAACAAAAGGATAATCTTAGTATATGTGCTGCCGAAGCGAGCACAACAAAAGGATAATCAATGGCGACTCTGACTTATTTGCAGAAAAACAAAATGTTCACAAAATTGCAAAGTACCTGTTCATGACATACTATTAATTACAAAGAAAAAAAAAACAGTAACTAGAGTTAAGGTCAGCAACTTCCTGGGTGATCAAAGTTTACATCACGAGTAACAGACAAATTGACAGTCTCCTTTCATGATGTGTTGTGCCGAGATAAACTCGGCGTAGCTCCTGGGATATTCCCGCCAGAATCTAATCATGAGGAAATGCCAGACAAACCCAAACTGAAGGGCAGTCCACAAAATAACTGGTTTGTACTTTTCAAAACTGTCAAGGTCATGAAAGATAATGAATAGACAGAGGAACTATTCCAGATAGAAGGTGACGAAAGTGATATGACAATTAAATACAACATTTCATCCTTAGTTTTGTTCTGGATGAAAAATATAAAATCTATTTTAATGAAGCACAACTAGTGAAGTTCGAATATGGTTTCTAAGGGCGATAATAATAGTGAATCAGTGTTAATCTACTAATTATGATTTCGTAGTTGTGTAGGAAAAGGTCTCTTTCAGGAAAGAAATCTTAGAATACTTGGGTATAAATGGCACCATGTTGCAACTTACTCTCCACTGGATCAAAAATAGATATACAAGGAGAGATAGTAATAAAACAAACATAGTAGAATATTAACATTTGGGTTAATTCTTCAGCTAACTGAAGAATTTGTAGATCTAAATCTAGTTGTGCATTTTTTCCTGTGGTTGGATTTATTTCTAAATAAAAATTTTTCTAAAATGGGCATTAAATCAACTGATAGTCAAAATATTTTAATTGAGAAAAATGTACAGGTTTTTTATACAAAACAAAATAAATATAAATACAAGAAAGAACTTAAAGATATTGGTCACTCCCTTTGTTATCTATCTGCCTAAGGTGAACAATGTTAGCAGTTTGGTTTGTCCTCTTCCTCACATTCTTCCTTGTCAATATTAACAATGTCAGGTAAACCTGTGCTTATAGTTTTTAAAATAGAACCACCTTACTATTTAGAACTCATCAGGTGACAGAAGTGTTTTGGAGTTTGGAAAAAAGATGTGAAATCAGTCTGATCCTTGTATTGATAATAGCATGAGTACAAAATAATTTGTTAACTAATGTTCTATTCAAAGTCCTTTAGAGCTCTTCCTCCACCAATTCTTTGTGCACTGTATACTGTACTATGCTTCAGAAAATCTCTTTATGGAAAGATAGATTGATACAGACCTTTATAAGGTGCTGCTTTTGTTTCCATAGAACATATTCCCAGATTGAGTTGCTATATCAGAGTAAATGCTTAGTTTTAAAAGATGTGCCAGATTACCTCCTTTTTATTTATACTTAATTTTAATTGATACCCGGTATACACAGTTTTATGTATCTATGTATCGTGTAATGTTTCAATACATTGTGCAATGTTTAAATCAGTTTAAGTAAGCCTATCTCCTCAAATATTTATCATTTTTTATGGTGAAAATTATCAAAATCTTTTCTAGTTTTTTAAAAAGCATAGTGCAGTATAGTTATCTACTGTCATTTTAAAAATAACTGCAATTCACGCTGCCAACAAACAGCAGTAGACATTGTCACATCTTCTCCAACATTGATGCCATCACTCATCATGTTTATTGACAGATTTCTTCACTGTTGACAGGTAACTGAATTTCTACTGCTGTAAATTATCCATTTACATACTTTGTTCTTTTCTCTTTGCTTGCATTTTTACTTATCACTTTGGGGATATTCACTTACATGTAGCTTTTAGTTTAGTTTACAGTTTGTATTTTGATTTTTGTTAATGATTTTCACTGGCAGTCCAGATGAGATATACATTTCCACTTATGTGGTAAGTGTTAATTACAGCATGATTAACACATACTGGTATTTTGCAATTAACATATTCTAGTATTAATTGTATCAATTAATGGTATTTAATACATATATCCAGCCAAACATACAGTGTACATTGATCGTATCCAAACAAAACCATTCCAGTCCCTACCTCTTCCCTGCACACATATTTCCCAATCCTCAATAATTGCAAATCTGTTTTCAGTCTCATGTGTTATAGACTCTACATAACACAAAGCATGTGATTCCATGCTTTATTTTGTTGGGAGAATTTTTCTTACTACATCTTATTAATTACAA
This sequence comes from Hystrix cristata, assembly GCA_004026905.1. Taxonomy (NCBI): domain Eukaryota; kingdom Metazoa; phylum Chordata; class Mammalia; order Rodentia; family Hystricidae; genus Hystrix; species Hystrix cristata. Next base: position 75,000 of record PVJO010006792.1, read on the forward strand.
TTGCTTTGTTTAGGGATTTTTATCCTCTTGGTTCAACTTTGATAAGTCATGTGTGTTCAGAAATTTCTGCGTTAATTCTCAAGTTTACAATTTACTAGTATAGAGTTTTTCATAATCGCTAATGGTCTTTTGCTTTCCTGTAGTACCAGTTATGTCTCCTTTTCACTCTAATTTTATTTTTGATTTATTTACACCTACTAATTGTATGTATTAACACGGTCCAGTGAGAGATAAGTGCGTGTATCATGCATCACTCATATCATACGTTCTTCTCCTGGCGTCCTTTGTGCCTACACCCTTCCCAAACCCAACTAATCACCATTGTAATATTTCACTTTTTTATTTTCGCCAAGTGAGAGAGAATATATGTTACTTTTTCTCTCTGTGTCTGGCCAGTTTTACTTAGCACGATGTCTTCCATTTATATCCATTTTTCTGAACATGTCAGTGTAATTAGTCAGTGCCTACTAGAGAAACAGATTTAATGCGAGATACACAAATACATGTGATGAATGTAACCATTATATGTAAAATGTACCAATACATGTTCTTGGTATAAAATAAAATAAAAAAAAATAAAGATAAATATGAGATAAAAATTCCTAAAAAAAAAAAAAAAGAAAGAATTTACAAGATTGGCTTACAATGCCTGCCAGCAGAGTCAGGCATGGAAAAGTGCAAAAGAGCTCACTGTGTGCTGGAGATCCGAAGGACCCAGTTGCAGGCCTGGAGCTCACTGTAGTGTCCTTTGTGAGCCCATGTCAGAGGCTCAAGAGTCTGCACCAGAAGGCCAAAGCACTTGTGCCGGAAGCCAGGAGGTGACGGCCAAGGTGAAGGTGAAGACTGAGCCCCTCAGATAAAACAGAAGCAAGCCTTGCTTCCTTGTTTCCCTTTTCTACCATTCAAGCAGAAGGCTACTGGTTGATGTCACTCTCACCCGGGATGAGTCTTCCATTTTCAGTAAATCCCTTTAGACACACCCCGGAACTATGCTGTTTCAATTTAGCTGGGTGTTTCTTACTCAAATTGACAAAGTCACTTAACTATCACAGGCAGGATTTCACCCTTCCTTACGACTGAGTAAATATTCCACTCTGTGTGTATATGTACTACATTGTACATATTCATTCATATATTCAAAGACACTTGACTGATTCCGTATCATAGCTCTTACAAATAGTGCTGCCATTGACACAGGCATGCGGCATGTATCTCTTTGGTATGTTGAATTCATTTCCTTTGGAGAAATACTCAGGGGCGGTATAGCTGGTTCATCTGGTAGATTCATTTTCAGTTTTCTGAGCTTTTTCCATACTATTATTCATAGTGGTGTACTAATTTACATTCCTACAAATAGTATGAGTTTCTTTTTATCTACATCCTCTCTAGCACCATTTTTTCTTGTGGTTTTTTTATAATAGCTTTTCTTATTACAGTAACATGTAATCTCATTGTACTTTGGATTCATGTATCTCTGGCGGCCAATAGTATCGGTGGTTTTTCAAAGATTTGTAGGCAACAAATGTTTCTTTTTCTGAGAAATACCAACTGAGATCATTTGCCCAAATTGTATCTAGATAACTTTATATATTCTGGGTATGAACCCTCTTTCCAGTGACTACTGGGCAAGTATTTTCTACCATTTGGTAAGTCGTCTCTTCATTCTGTTGTTGGGTAAGCTTTTTATCTTTATATTATCTCATTTGTCAATTTTTGTCTTTCTTTCTTGTGCTTTCAGAACTACCCAAAAAATCATTGTTTGCACCAATGTCTTGAAGTGTTTACTTTTACGTGTTTTCTTCTAGAAGATTTAGAATATTGGGTCTCACACTGAGGTCTTCGATCCATTTTGAGTTGACTTCTGTACAGAGCAAGACAGGGGTTCACATTCAGTATTCTGCATAGAAATATCCAGTTTTCCAGCATGCTTGATGACTAAGGCTCTCCTCTGCTCTGTTGTGGATCGGCTGTGGGTGTATGGATTTTTGACCCTTCTATTCCCTGGGTCTATGTGTCTGTTTGGTACTGTTTGAATTACTATGTTTCTGTAGTGTGCCAAAAAATCGGGCTGGGGATTTGGCTCAAATGGTAGAGCGCTTGTCTAGCAAGCACATGGCCCTGAGTTCAATCCCCAGCAGCCCCCACCCCCAAATCAGGCATTATGATGCCTCCAGGTTTATGGTGGTTTGATTTTGTTGATCAAGATTGTTTTGGCTACTTGTTTCTTGTGCTTCTATATGAATTTCAAGATTGCTTTTTCTAGTTGTGCGAAGAATGCCATTGGTATTTGATGGGAATTGCATAGAATCTGTTGATTGGTTTGGGTAGTAAGAACATTTTAAGTATATTCTTCCAATCCATGGAAATGTAGGTCTTTACATCTTTTCATATCTTCGATTTCTTTTATCATTGTTTTATAATTTTCATTTTAGAGTTCTACCATTTCCTTAGTAAATGGGTATTCCTGGGTATTTTTGTTATTAATTTTTATCTTTTCCTATCATGAATGAGATTGCTTTCATGGTGTCATTCTCTTCGAATTTGTTTTAGGCTAATAATGGAAAAGCTGATGATCTTTGTGTCCTGGTGTTTCTATCCTGCCGTCTTCCGGAATTTGTTTACCAGTTCAAACAGTACTTTGGTGGAGTCTTTAGAAGATAGATAGGTAGACAGACAGACAGACAGACAGACAGACAGATATAATCTACAAGCAAGCAATAGTCTGACTTCCTTCCTTCTTTGTATGCTTTTTTTTTAAATCTCCTTTGCCTAATTGTGATAGAGTACACCTTTGTGTCATTCCTGATCTTGGAAGAAACTATTTTAGTTTTCCCCCATTTGGTATGAGTTTTGTGATGTGTTGTTTTATGTATTTTTTATTTTGTTGAGTTATGATCTTTCTGTACTTAATTTGTTCCTGGATATATATATATATAGTGAAGCAAGTTTATTATGGGCTTTTTATTTTTATCTTTTGCAGTTTTGTTGACCAAACCCAGAACCTTGCACAAGGCAGGCGTTGCTCTACCACAGAGCTACTCCCTACCTCCTGCCTTTACTGTATTTATCCATCTATTGAGATAATCAGATTATTTTTCCTCATTCCATCAAAATGATTGGTTTGCATGTATTGAATTACTCTTGTATCCATGGAAGGGAACCAACTTGATCACTGTGTATGATTCTTCTGGTGTGCTGTTGAATTTGACCCTCTGATATCTTGTTGAAGATGAGTGCAGATTTGTTCATCAGAAATAACAGTCTATAGTTTATCACTTTCGCTTGTGTACATTCTGCACCTTTGGCAACGGGATAATGCTGGCCTCATCAAATAAGTTTGGAAGAATTCCCTGCCTTTTAATTTTATAAAGTATTTCAAGACCTATTGGCAGAACTTCCTGTTTAAAGGTTTGGAAAAATTCACTGGTGAATCTATCCAACCCTGAGTTTTCTTTACTGGGAGATTTTTTGTTACTTATTCAATTTCATCAATTTAAACTCATTTAGTCAAACATTTTCTTCTCTCTAGGTTCAATTTGGTAAGTTATATGATGTTTCCCTTTTCATCTTAAATTTATTTTTTTTTTACTTTTTCGCTTATTAACATTTTAATTAAACATATTAATGGGATTAGTATATTTCAATACTTGAATATGGTTTTCTCCATTCAGGATGATATTGGCTATTGTTTTGTCATTTATATGGTATTTATTATGTCGCAGTCCATCCATACTTACTTTATTCAGATATTTTACCATGAAAGAGGGTGTTGGGGATCAAACTCAGGACCTTGTGCTTGCCAGGCAAGCACTCTACATTGAGCTAAATCCCAACCCCCAGGGATGTTGAATTTTAGAAAAGATTCTTATGCATCATTCATGTGATATTTATCCTTGATTGTATTTATGTGCTACACTATGTCTATTGATTTTCATATATTGAAACTTCCTTGCATTTTTGGAATGAAACCAAATTTACTATGGTGTGTGAACTTTTTAACATACTATTCAATTTAATATCTACGTATTGAGTTTTGTATCTGTGTTCATCAAGGTTACGAATCTTTTCTGCATATTTATTCAATTTTGGTAATGGGTATACTAGTTTTATGAAATGAGTTTGGAAGGCTACTTTCCCTTTATGTGTTTTGGAATAGTTCGAAGAGAATTGATTTTAGGTTTCCTTTAAAGGACTGCTAAAATTCAGCAATGAATCCATGTGGTTCTAGCCTTTTCTCTGTTGGCAGACATTTTATTACTGCTTCGATGCCATTGCTTGTTAATCTCTTCAGCTTCTGTAGCTTCTCTTAGTTAAATTTTGGTGGGTCGTGTGTGACCAGAAAATTGTCCTTTTCTTCCAGAATTTCCATTTCCTCAGTGTAGTTTTTCAAAATATCCCCTAATGATCAATTTCAGTGGTATCTATTGTAATATTTCTCTTTTCAACTCAAATTTTATTTGGATCTTTTCTCTTTAACTTACCAAAGCGTTTGTCAATTTTCTTTTCAAAGAACCAACTCTGTTTCATTGATCATTTGCAATGTTATTTAGTCTCTTTTTAATTTATTTTTTACTTCATCTGTATTATTTCTTCCACTAATTTTGGATTTAGTTCTTGCTTTACTAAAACTTTAAGAGGTATCATTAGATTGCATGATTGAGATCTCATTTTTTAAATGTAGGCAGTCATAGTTATAAACTTCTCAGTACTGCTTTCACCATATCCCACAAATTCTGGTCTGTTGTGTTTCTGTTTTCATTTTTTTCTAGAATTTTTAAAATTTCCTCTTTGAATTCTTCAACAGCTCCTTATTCATTTCAAAATATATTATTTAAAATCCAGGTATTTGTGTAATTTCTGTAATTTCTCTTGTTGATTTCTAATTTCATTCCGTTGTGATCTTATAAAAAGCAAGAATTATTTCTGTTTTATTTTTAACTTACAACTTCCTTTGTATCCTAATATTTATTTAGGAAAATGTTCTATGTGCTGATGAAAAGAATCTGTATTCTGCTATTGGATGCAATACTTTGTAGATGTTTAAATCCATTTGATCTATAAATGTAATTTAAGTCTGTTTTGTTTTGGATACCTCTTTATGTCCATTATTGTTGGTTTTATAAAATTGGGTATTATATATTTACAATCACTATATAAACTTGATGAATTGTTCACTTTATCAAAATGTAGTGTACTTATTTATGTCATCTGACCAGTTTGGATTTGAAATCTGTTTCGTTGCATATGAATGTTTTACTCTTGTTTGCTTCTGGATTCCAGCCACTTGGAATATTCTCTTCCATTCCTTTACTTTTAATCTGTGTGTGTCTTTGCTGTGGAAGTAGGTTTCTTGCACATAGCAGTTGCTAAGTCTTATTTTTCATCCCATCAGCCAACTTTTATTTGGAGAATCAAGATGATTTACATTCTGCGTTATTACTGAAATATATGTAGTAATTCCTGCCATTTTATTGTTTTCTGTGCCTTTACCCTTAGCTATTCTCACTTGTCTATTCACATTCAGTGAATGTTTGGTCTTTTAATGGTGTCTTTTATGACTTGTATGTAGATGTCCCACCAAAGCCTCATGAAGTTATGGGCAGGGCTTTGGGGAGGTAACTGGATCTAGGGTGTATGATGTTGAGATTCAGAGTGTGATGCTGGGGCTAAGGGAGTGGACGAGGGAAGACCCACCCTGAGTATGATCCACAGCACCCACAAGGCTGATAGTTTGGATGTAATGAAAGGGATAGGAAGGCTTCCCAGTGCTGTTTCTGTTTGCGGCTTTGCCCTCTCCTGCCTGCTCTGCCATGGACTGTTTCTCATCTGTGTTTCCTCTATGACATGCCACCCTGCCTTGGAGCCAGCTGACTATGGACTGAAACCTCCACAAACTGAGAGCTGACTAAACCTTTCCTCCTTTAAATTTGGGTGTTGGGTATTTTGTCTCAGCAATGAGAAAAGTAACTAAGACGTGTCCTATAGACATTGTATGGTCAGTTCGTTTTAGTTTTTTTTCTTTCTTACTGTCTAAACATTATAATTCATCAACCTTGTCTTCTACTTGATCTCGCCTCTAGGCGAGGCTTTCTGCTAAGTTTGTCTTATTGAGCTTTCCACTCCGATTTTTTTTTCAGAATCTTTGTCTCTTTAATTGCTCTGTTTTATCCTGCATTGTTTTCCTTTATAAATTCAGTTGTTTATTTGTATCCTCCTTACTCATTTTTTAAAATTCTTTATCATTTGATTTATTTCACTATCTTCTTTGGAATCAGCTACTCGAGAGACATGAAAGTTTTGGAGGACTCACGTTGCCTTATTTTATCACATTTATTGTTTTTCTGTTAAGTTTTATTCATCTGTCAGGATGGATATCTCTTGCACTTTTAAGTGATAGCCTTCTTCACTAGCACAGTGTACTCTTGACTACATTCCCTGGGATACCAGTTGGTTGTACAGTGTTGAGTTTAATTCCAATTGCCCCATATAGTGTAGTTTTTCTGTGACTCCTTTCTCCATGATTAGTGTGTTTTTGCACAGAGCACCTTGTCAGAGCCTGGAGGACTTGGTTTCTTTGAAGGCCTTGCAAGTGTACAATCCTCCTGGTAGTTGAGCAGGTGCGATGTAAGTAGCAAAAAGTATTGGGTGCTCTCTTTATGAAGACTTCTCCAGATGTGTCATTAGTACGTAGTTTAATAGGGTAGGGGAGAGACCTATGCTGAGGTTCTATGAAGGTGCAGTGTCTGCAATCTTTGTGTTCTCTCTCTGCTGTTGCTATGGGGGTAAATGTCCAGTATTCAGTCTCCAGGCATAATTGGGAATGGGACATTAGCTAGGGGCCATTATCTCTCCAGTTCTTTACGTTGAAGTATCAACCAAGGTCCAAGTGGGACTTGGTCATGGGTGGATAAAGGTCAATTTCTCTCAGTGGGGTAGGAGTGCAGCTCAGTTGCAGAGCATTCTCAGAACTTGCTCAAAGTTTCATGTTCAATCCTCAGCACCTTAAAGAAAGGGGAAGGCAAACAACAACAAATAATAGCAAGCCAGATAAATAACCAAAGTAAAAACAACCACAATACCAATATCAACAATAAAAAAGGGGAAGAAATAATATAGAACAAACTAAAACTAATTCATTTTAAAATGGGAGAAAATAATAAAGGGAAAAATGAAAGAAGAAAAATTAAGAGATAAAAATGTATGAATAACCAGAAAAGAAAAAAGGGGAAAGCAAGAGTAATATAAAAAGTGAATTAAGGGAAAAAGGATAGAGAAAAATGAATAGAAGAAAATTACATTTTAGAAGAAAACATAATATAATATGTACATAAGCAAAACAATAGCAACAAAAAATAAAAATTTTCTCTCCAGTGAGATAGTCAACTATAAGGCCAAGAGCGGGTAACCCGTGTCTATCGGAGCTGCTTTCTGTGCCTTTCAAGGCTGTGTGAAGGAAGGAGAGAATAAGAATTATTCTCCTTTCTGTCATTTATTTTGCTTATCAGGTAACTAGCAGGAACGACCTGCAGATGGATCCATTTGCAATATCTCTCAGCTGCCCTGCACCCAGGACAAGCGAGAGAGCAGAGTTCCCCTGAAAGTGATTTCCCCTGGACCTGTTTTCTTTGGGCAGTCCAGAGGCAGGGCCAATGCCAAGAGTTACAGAACATCAAGGTCTTCTGTGCCTTTCATTTGGCCCTCTTAAAGGGATCACAACTATTTGTGCTTCATGGGCATGGGCTGTGGATTCTGCATGATGCACTACCTGTGACTCTGGCTTTCCAAGACCCAGCTTCCATGTGGCATCATGTGACTTCTGCTCCCCAAATCCGATGGCTGGTTCTCTAAGCGCTGGTCTTACGTGCTGGACTCCCACTGCATAGAACCCTCAGAGGGTCTTATTCAGTTGCTCTCTCCTGGGTCCACAAGGGGATCTAAAGGAGATGCCCACCAGGTCAGTGTAGTGATACTGCTGCAGGCTCTGGAACATAGAAAAGGTCAGGGGCCTTCAGCTCCTAGAGTAGCGAGGTCAGACAAACCCTTCTCAAAGGGTTCTCCGCTAGTAGAGAGTTTTCCACAGGCAATTTGCTATTCAGATTCTAGGTCCCGTGTCTGTTCAGTCTGCACTTCTGTACAGTTGCACATTCTGTGATAAGGGCACTCACTTGGATTTTGCTTCTTTCAACCTCTACCCCCACCCTCTGTCCTGTGATTGGCAGTGGGGAGCTGTGTCTCACCCTCTGTTCTACTATCCAAGGTCCATGGGTTTCACATGTTCTCTGACCTGTGGACCTTGGATAGTAAATGGTCTACTGAGAATGAGCATTCTCCCTCGCTTACCTTAAAAAGCTTTGGTTATATCACATGGAGAATCAGATAACTGTTAAGTACCCTTAATTTGCCACCTTGGATCTCCATTAGGCTTTTAAAAAATAAAATATAGTAATTCAATCTCATTGCTTATTACTGCTTCATTCAGCTATTTTATGTTCTCATAGGGCAACTTGTCAGGTCACATGTGCCCAGGAATTTGGCCATTTCATCTGGGTTTCTAATTCGTTAGCATAGAGGTTTTTGCAATAACCTCTAATGATCCTTTATACTTGTAACACTTGCAATGTCTCCATTTTCTTTCTAAATGTATGTTTTTATTATTTATTAACATATTCTGGATATTAATTGGGTTTAGTGTGATATTTCTATTCCTGAATAAATCAATCGATCATATCCAATTATACTTCCTTCTCCCTCCTTTCACTCCACATCTGTCTAAATTTCCAGTAATCACTCTATCAGGTCAAGTTTTTTAATTTCCACAAATGAGGGGAAATATGTAATACTCATCTCTGTATCTGGTTAACATAATGTGACAAAATTCCATCTCGTTAGGGCTGCATCACACTTGGTTGTATGTGTATATTCAGTATATATATATATATATATATATATATATATATATATATACATATGATAAATAACTATGTAAATTTATATAAATATATGTCACATTGTCTATTCATGTGCTGATGGACATATAGGCTGATCTATAACTTACTATTGTGACCAAACCATCATAAATATGGATATGCAAGTACATGTTTAGTATGATTGTGGTTTGTTGAAAATATATCTAGGGATGGGACAGATAGACCATATCGTACACCTATTTTTAAAGTTTTGAACATCGTTCATATTTACTGTATTAATTTACTTTCCCACCAAAAATGTAAGAGAGTGTCTCTTTCTTCATATCCTCTCTGGTAATTTCTTTCATTCTTTCATTGTAGCCCTTTACTGAGATGACATCTTGTAATTTTCATTTGCCTTTCCCTATTGAAAATGAGATTGGGAATTTTTCATAAATTTATTGGTCATTAGTGTTTTTCTTTGGAGAACTGTCAGTTCAGATCATTTGCTCATTTTTAGTTAGACTTGTGTTTTTATTGCTCTATTTTTCTGAGTTCTTTATATATTCTGGATATTAACCTTTTTTCACATGAATAGTTAACACATTTACTCTCTCATTCTGAAGGTTGTCTCTTTTTGTTAAGTTTCCTTTGCTGTGCAGTTTTTGAGTTCGATGTCGCCCCTTTTGTCAATTACTCATTTCCAGAATATCATTGCCTACACAGTATCTTAAAGTGTTACCCCTGTGATTTTCCATGGGAGGTTCAGAGTTTCAGTTTCTTCTCCATTCTCCTCCTGTTTGTTCTCCTCCTCCTCTTCTTCTTACTCCCTGCTCCTCTTCTTCTCGCCTTCCTCTTCCTCTTCCTCCTATCGGAATGAGATACTTCCAAAGACCTCGCTTCAATTTCAGATATTCTTTCACTTTATCTAGTCTCTTGAGGTTTCCAACTGAATTTGAGTCATTCATTTAAATTAAGAATTTCATGGGTTTTTTTCAATATTTCCATCTCTTTGCTGAATTTCTCATATTTACCTTGCATCATCTTTCTTATGTACATTTAAGTGTTTATGTGTATTCTCTTGGATCTGAGTTTTTTAATCATCCTTTTAAATTCTTTATCACCCATTTTTCCATTTTTATTTATCCTGAATCTGTTGCTAGACAATTACAATCTTTTGGCAGTATCATATTATTTTTTATTTTAATGGTACATTTTAGATGTACATAGCGATAACATTCATCATAGGGAATTTGTACCTGTGCATGATATATCAGTATTATTTTTTGTGTATTTCTTTTCTTACACTGAAATTTGTGCATCTGGTAAATCAGATATTTATCATTTTTAATAAATAGTGCTCTTAGTACATGGCTCTCTTCTGAAGATGTGTCTTAGGATGTCAGTTTGTTAAGTAATGTTGGCTTTTTTTACTTGAGTACCGCGAGCCTCCCTATTGCTTCTTTGGCTATCATCAGTGAATCTGGGCACAGTGTATAGCATGTCTGAGAGAGATCGCCTGTCTTTGTAGGCTATGCAAGGTTAGGGGCACTCCAGCAGTTCAGGGGTGTGTGGTGTAGACAGCGGAGGGTTTGGGGTTCTCACTGTGTGACTACTCCCAAAAGGGGAGTGGTGGCCCATATCAGTTGATGGGTTTCTCTCAGGAACTGGGGATACTAGCTCTTACTTCTCAATGGCCTTTGACATGGACAGCTCCAACAGCGGTGAGGGGCCTGAAACACTCGTTCCCCAAAGCCTACGGTAGTGCAGACTCAAATGCTGTGTGGGGAGAGGCAGTGGAAGGAACCACATCACCTTCTCTGTGTCATTCCCACAAAGTCCGGACAGCAGTGCTGTGTCCCTCTCTACTGCTACTGTGTTAGCGTCTACCCCAGAACAGCACTTTGGGGTCCCAGCCATGCATGTGCAGGGATGCTGTAGTGGTCAGGGCTGTTCTTTCTAACTCCTTGAGTTATGCTACCCACCTGAAAATGGGCAGGCGAGCATAGCCAAAGCCAGGTAAAAATCCTCCCCAGGCCTCCTCTAGGCCATATTCCCAGAGGCAGGATGACAATCAAGCTGTAGCGTTGCCCAAGGTCACCTCAGCATGTCCCCTATGTACGGCAGCAATGGAACCATGGTCGTCCCTGCCCGCCCTGTCAGTAGCAGGCACCTGTGTACGGCATGGGGCAGAGGGACAGCAGGAACTACATGGGCCCTGCCTTCAGTCCCAGGGCTGACTTAAACCCGCACACTGCCGACCACACACCTGGTCTCAGAAGGCAAGCTCCGGAATCTCCTGGTTGTTCCTGTCACGACATCCATCCCCTACAGCACGAGCACCCGGCTGGTTCGGGTCAGAATCACTCTGCTGGGCCAAATGTTTGCCTGGCCGCCACCCACAAACCAACACAGTGGAATGTCTGAGAGGTCCCAGACATGGGAACATGAAGTGTCTCACTGCAAGAGCCATCCAAATTCAGACAACAGCTCCCTTCTTTTTTTTTTTTTTTTTTTT